>JASJET010000384.1:0-232558 GCA_034092305.1 Diaprepes abbreviatus | reverse complement strand
TCTCCCTTTCTTTGTTATTTTTTTTGGAGGCTGTTACTTTTTATTGTTTTGTGTCCTATTTTGATTTTATGATTAGTTATAACATTAGTCACTTCAGGTCTAATTGTGTCCTTCTTGTCATCTGGTTCATTGCACTAGCAGATTCAATTGAGGCTATATATTCCATTATTGGGATACCTTTTTCTTTTGTAATGTCTAATGAGGAATTTGGACCATAGGATAAAATTTCAGTTACTTCAGATGGTATGTAGGTATCCGATATATTTTCGATCCATTTGGACATGTCATTGTTTGTTTCGTTATAGGTCTCACGCTTTTTAAACAAATAGTTTAATTTTCTTTGGTGTCTTTTTTAAATTTTTCTATGTAATTTCTCAAATTTTTTGTTTTCTAAGAATAAGAAGAGTGATCCAACAAACTTATATCAAAAGAGAAATAATTAAGTTTTAGAAATATTAAAATTTAATATAATATTTTTCAAGCGGTTTGTCGATGATTGCATAACAGCCGTGCCACATGATAAAATAAATGAAATTGTCCGAGAGTTTAACAGTTTCAACGAAAAATTACAATTCACGTCCGAAGCAGAAAGTAATAATAAAATAAATGATATGACACTTATACGCAGAAAAAACAAAATTTTAACTGAATGGTACACCAAAACAACTTAGTCGGGTAGATATCTAAACTCTTTCTCAAATAACTCAAAAACCCCAAAAATAGTGTTATAATCGGTCTGTCTGATCGTGCCATCTCTCTAACGTCTCCAGAATTCCGACCAAGAATACTACAAAAAGTAAAAAACACGCTAATAAATAATAATTTCAATGAAAAGACGATCACCGAAATAATTAATAAACGAACATATACATTTTATAATAACCTAACAATAAGAAACATAGGACATAAACATCAAAAATATGTAGCATTACCTTACACTAGTGAACTATCAGAAAAAATAAAACACATATTAAAAAAGGATGATATTATACCATGTCACAGGTCCCATAATAAATTAAATACACTATTTACTGATTTAAAAAGTAAAACTCTTCTCATGAATAAATCAAATGTAGTATATTCGATCCCCTGCTCAATTGTCCCTAAAATATATATAAGCATGACAAGCCAATTCCTAAAGAACAGATTGAATGGCCATAAATATACGAAAAACGCTTCAATAGTGTTAAACAATCACACAGAGGGTGAAAAATAAACCTTCGATTATAACAATACCATAATTAAAAACAAAGATATGAATTATCAAAAATTGCAGATAAAGGAAATGATAGGAATTAAAATATATATATATATATATATATATATATATATATATATATATATATATATATATATATATATATATATATATACAATGTTAAGGACAGAACGGATATAGGAAATTTGAGCCACATTTACACCAGCCTAATTTAAAGAAAAATATTAAGTATTCGATCCTGTTAATAAATCAAAAATTGAATATCCTCTTAAACATAAAATTAAATATACGCTTTCTTTCGTTTTTTTTTGGTCCATTGTTAAAATATAAAAAATAAAACACTCACATTCCATGTATCCTAAGTACTGGCGTAGTAATGCCCCTGAGGGCATATAACCAACGAATTATTTGCGACCACCTAAAATGTACTGATGTTTCGTCCCGATACAGGTGGTGGACTCATCAGTGGGTTCCACTGGTATATTTCCCAGATATCCTTCTTGTACTTTCTACAAACTTGAATCTCTATTTAAGTCTAGTTTTGCCGGAAAGCGGTGGTAAGATGTTAAGTTCCACAACATGCGCCCCCTAAGGCATTTGCTTTCAGGCTTAAACTGTTGGACAGTCCAAGCCGTTAGAAAGCACAGGCCTGAAAAGGAAGTGGAACTAAAATCCTAGGTGGTCTTTCCAAAGTATGGTACCGACTTTAACACAAAGCCACGACTCGACGGCCTTCCATCTCGTCGTCCCTGCTCGGGCGCCATGTCGTAGTAATGCCCCTGATGTTAAGGGCATATAACCAACGAACTATTTGCGATCACTTAAAATGTACGGATGTTTCGTCCCGATACCGGTGGTGGACTCATCAGTACGATCCACCGGTATCTTTCCCAGACATCCAGTTTTGCCGGAAAGTGGTGGTAAGATGTTAAGTTCCACAACAGTACCTAAATAGATAGATATAAAAATTTCATTTCATTATTAATAAATAAGCAAAATGTCAAGGTATATACTGGTAAAATTATATACTTTTTTAGAAATTTGACTAATTTTTAAAGTGTTTGTTTGTTTTTAAAATTGTAAATATGTTTGTGTATGAATATTTTTAATTATATAAAAAATATTTTTAGTCAGATCAATAAATAAAAAAAACAAAAAATTTTTGAAGATGCCTTAAATAAAGGGCGAAACGTCAAATTGTTTTTAATTTTTTATTAAATAAAGAACCTAAACCCAAGAAAAGACAAAATAAAAAGAAAATGGTTCAAGAATTTGATATATATATATATATATATATATATATATATATACATATATATATATATATATATATATATATATATATATATATATAAAGGAAAATTCTAAGTCTTGGGATAGCTGTCCTAGGGCTGAATGAAAATCTGTTTTTTCCAACGCCAAGCTTTCGGAAGTTTATTATTTCCTTCTTCAGGGCTACAACACAGAACAGTTCTGTTAATTAATATTTTAGATTTTACAATGTATGATGTTTAATAAAAAAATGATTCTAAATTCAAAGACTAACGTGCAAAATGAGTCCATTAATGGCTTTTGGAAATTAAAACGGAAAATTCATGTAGGCACTGTTAATTTTTGCATAATTATTTATTACATTTAATTGTTAAAATGGTTTTTTAAAAACACTAATATATAATTTTATCTTGTGGGTCATTTTAGTTGTACTGAATGTAGGTTTATCTGATAACAAAATCCTTGAAACACTCTTTTCTCCGTAAATGGGATATGTCAGAAATGTCTAATTTTATTTTAGCGGTAATTTTGAATGTGGAATCATTATGATTGACAACAAATGTTAATTTTAATTTATATGTTAGGTATGTAATAATATTAATTTTATTTGTATTTATATTGATAAAATTTATGTTTTTTTAATGAGTAATTAAGTTCTTATGAGTCTTGTTGCGTTTAAAAATTGTATTAATTGTAAGAAGATCATATAGAAATGATTAATTAAACTTATTTATATAGAACAAAGACGGTCAGAAAACAGTCTTCCAACCTCTCGCCCTTTCAATATTCAAAATTGCAAAAATATCTACTAGCAATGTGGTTGTTATAGGGAAGTGACTAAAATGCACTTACGCAAATTGTAGGAAACTATGGAGAAATTGTGAAGTCAAGAGGCAAGAAAACCTGCTGTCTTGTATTTTTATTATTTAAGGTAGACAAGAGATGAGAGTAGATTACACTGAGATTTTCAATATCTTTTCTTTTGGTGATAAAGTTATCATTTAAATAAATTTCTCCCATCTCCAGAAAATGCTTTTTATTGTTATTTTGTTCTTTGTTTGATCACTTCAACACTGACAATATCAAACCTGTGATCCTTATCGATTACATGTTCCGATAAGGTGCATGTTTAATGGTTTACCTAAAATTCATAAACCAGATATTCCGGTGCGTCAATCATCTCTTCAATTAATGCTCCTAATAGTAAGTTGTCAGCACTCATCATTGGTATACTGACAGAATCTTATAACAGAAACAATGATTATTTCACTTAAGATAGCTTTGCTTTTGTAACATTCATAACTGACAAAAAACTTCCACCAAATTTGTATTAATCAGTCTGGATGTGGTCTCGTTATATAGTAACATACCTTATTCACTCATTCAGGAAACCATTAACAGACGCTGGTCTGAAATTTCAGAAATACAATATTTACAAAGAATACATTTTTAGAAATAATAAAGCTTATTTTTGACACCACGAATTTGATAATAAATTCTACAAACAGATTATTGGCACTCCTATGGGAGCTGATATATCACCGATCATTTCTCACTATGTAATGGATGACCTACTTAATTCATGTATCCCAGAATTGGGCTTCTAACCACCTTTCATAAAGAATTTGTGGACGACATTTTACAGCAGTAATACAAAATAATATTGAAGAGACCTAGTCCACACATTCAATTCACAGTAGAATGTGAAACTAATAATAGTGTACCTTTTCTTGACACTAAATTAATAAGGACTACTAACAACGAAATAATGGTGGACTGGTATACTAAGCCGACGGATTCGGGACGTTACATGAATTTTCACTCCTACCATAATACTAAAATTAAAATAAATCTAGTAATTTAAAAAAAAAAAGAATTACATCAATTTGTCTCTCTCTCTCATTCATAAAAATATAAACAGATTATATAAAATACTAAAAGAAAATAGCTATCCTCAGTGTTTCTTAAATAAGTTTTTACACAACACCCCCATCACTCAATAGGAACACAGCTTTCCACACCCCACACAACGCATATCTATTCCACTAAATATCAATGTCGCACCAGAGATATCTCCCTTCATAACACCATAGAGAGTAATACCATTCAAAACATCACTAACTTTTCCCCTAAAATTTCAACTTTTTTAGAAGAAAATCAACCCATATATTATTTCTCATTACCTTACATCAACCAAGTCACACAAAAATTAAATAAAATTCTTTCTATCCATAATAATATAAAAATGTGTGGGAAACACATATTAACAGTCGACCAAACCTTCTCCAGACTAAAAGACATGGATAGCAATCCCAACAAATCAGGGGTGGTATACCGTTTAAAATCTATAGACTGTGACAAACATTACATAGGTCAAACATCAACTGTTTTGATAAAAACAGAGTTTCATTCAGTCCTAGGACCGCTATCCCAAGAATTAGAATTTTCCTTTCTAACTACTCTTCCCCTTATTATATATATATATATATATATATATATATATATATATATATATATATATATATATATATTTACGAGTTTTCTTACCCAATAGTGGAAATGTTGGCCTGATCATGTATACTACGCCACTGAGTGAAAATTAATTAGCAAATAATTAAAAAAAAATTTTTCTTTCACACTTGAGTATTTCCTTAATGTTTATAACGCTACATTGATCTGCCTTATCAAATTATCTAGCAAATCTAATCTGCCTTAATTTAATTAAAGTTTCTTCCTTTGGACACGTGAATGACGTGCCAGCTCTTTTATCTTGTCAAGTATGTATGTTTTTTTATTTCTCTTTTTTCTGAGTTTAAATGAAATGAGGTGTGGGTAAAAAATAAAATCCATTAAATTATAGTTGTTATGCAATAAGGATACAATATTTTTACTATTTTAAGTTTGTTACGTACACAGTTTTACCATAAAATTTGCTCGTAAGAAAAAGTATAAATAATTTTTTTGTTCAATTTTTACTACAATTTTTAATAAAACACCTTAAATTTTTGATGTTTCGGTTTATTGTAGGCTTAACCATCTTCAGAACTTAAGGGAAACGCTACTGTGAGAGGATAAAGAAAGGTCCTCTTTATAGATTTTTTTTGGTAATTAAATTATTTATTTAGGATTTGTAAAAACATATGTTATTAAGCATACATTAAGCATAAATTTTACATATTTTTATTCAAAAAAATCAAAAGTTAAAAAAGTTATTAAATTACAATTAATCTGTTGTATTTTAATAATATAAGAGAACAAAAAAGCTTTTTTTTTTTGTAATCTATAGAAATGTATTTTCCATTGTACAGGGTGGGCAAATTTCAATGTTTTTATAGGTTAATTTAAAATCCGCAACCTGTACAAAAAAATCTCATTCCCTCCATTCTCGAGCTCTTTTTTAGAGAAATGAATGCGAAAATAGATGGCTATCTTGATTCGTTTACTATCTATAGGGCGATTTTCAGATTTGATCAAATTCTAATATGATGTATACTTTGGCTATTACTTAATATATTAAAAAAAAAACGAAAAACCTTTCTATGGGTACTTTTTTAGGTAGAATACATCGGCGCTCTTATTTTTTTTTATTTTCGATTACCAGAAATGAGATACAACTTAAAGTTTTATTTTTTCAAATGGAACACCCTATATATTTTTAGCTTAATAGTTTGCATTTATTTTTACTTACTTACATGGTCATCTTTATACTGTTATTTTATGAAAACTAATTTCTTAATGTAATATAATATTAAATTTAATTAATGTGTACACGGTGTGCAATGTTGTTAGTGAATTTTTGTTCAAGGTAAATATACATACAATATGTTCTAAATAAGTTAACTTAGTTAAAAAAATGCTGTAATAGTTGTAGTGTCCTGTAAATCCCGAAGAAGGTAAAATAAATTATCGAAACGTCAATTATATATAAAAAATATAAAATATGGGAAGTACATCAACACTGTCATATTCTGATTAAATTTTTTTACGGACCATAAACCTAAGAAAAATAAGCAAATAAAAATACATTATTGAAGGTCCAAGAAAAATTTTTTGTATGTATATATATATATATATATATATATATATATATATATATATATATAAAGAAAACTAAAATAAAATAAAATGTTGGCTTAACGGACGTGATATTTGTCAATCTGCATTATTCTCGTGTTAAGAAGTGCGGAGCACTCCAAAGTATGGAAAGGCTCCAGGTCCGACAGCGCTGTTTCGTCCTAATATGGGACTCGTCAGGCTACCGCATTCGGTACAAACCATCATCTCGCCTTTGCATCCTATAAAGCTGAATTTAAAATTAAAAAATGCAAACAGGACGACAAAAGCGACATCTCGATGGTTCACTTGATAACACAAGAACCACACAAATTAACAAAACTTGTAAAAACCGCCATGTGGTGGCACGACGGTCAATTAAAACAGAAATCTATACAATCGAGTACACGAGACGCGCTGCTCAAAGGAAAGGGTTCGCATTATCGGGTACTAGGTAACCAGGCTTGCTGCTAATTTTGGCAACGAAAGCCACGTGTCGCACTAAACGATCTTCCTATGAGAGCACCGTTTAGTGTGTTTCAAAACCAAACAAGTAAATAAATAAATAGATAAGTTATTGTCCGTGTAATATAAAAAGAAAAATAAAATAAAATAAAATCTTGGCTTAGCGGACGTGAAATTTGTCAATCTGCATTATTCTCGTGTTAAAAAGTGAGGAGCACTCCAAAGTATGGAAAGACTCCGGGTCCGACAGATGTCGACAGCGCTGTTTCGTCCTAATATGGGACTCGTCAGGCCACCGCATTCGGTACAAACCATTATCTCGCACCGTGTTACATTACGTTGAATATAATTGAAATTAGCTCTTTCTGGCAAAAGTACATTCCTGTTTCTTGTATTATAACCATGGTTACATTCTACACTTCCAAAGAAGAATAATTCTTAACGACGAACATTATACACTCACATATGTGCAGGTCATACAATGTTAAAATCTTTCTCTCAATAAAAACCTTCTTACAGGTTTCAATTTGTTTCATTTTATAAATTGTTCTGACACATCCTTTTTGCAGTATAAATATTCTGCCAGTATCCACTGAATTTCCCCAGAATATAATACCATATTTTACTCTAGATTGTATATAGGCTTCATACTCTGTTAAAGCGGCATCAACATTTATCATATTTGCAATATTTCTAAGGGCATAGCAATACCGTGCAATGCTACCCTCCAGCTGCTCCACATGATATTCCCAGTTCAATCTACGGTCAATTTGAATGCCCAAAAACTAAAGGCTCACCACCGAATCAACTATCGTATTCTTATATTGAAGCGATATTTTATGTTCATTACGTACGCTAAAGATGAGAAGCTTAGTCTTCGAGACATTCAGCAGCAGGTCATTCGCAGCAAACCACTCGTTCAAGCCCACAAGAGCATCCAGGACACAATCATCACACTCCCTTACATTCTCTGCCTTGCATATTACTGAGGTGTCATCAGCAAACAGCACAGCATCACTCTCGATGACATTTACTATATCATTTGTATATAATATATAGAGAAGCGGACGCAAAACCGAGCCCTGGGGTACTCCTCTCTGTATGTGTAAAAGGTCAGACATCATCTGCTCCCCACTCACGCTTCTTCCAATTACACGTTGTTGCCTTTGAGCTAAATACAATCCTATGAGCTCTAGAGCAATACCTCTGATACCACACCGTTCTATTTTTTCCAAAAGCACACCCTGATCCACCCTGTCAATGGCCTTGGACAGATCCAAACACAAAGTTGCTGTTTTTTTTGTTCTCATTTAAAGAAGCAATGATATTCTGTATGGCCGGATAGATTCCAATCATGGTAGACTTACTCTATGAAAACCCTTTTGTTGTTTTGGAATAACATCATTTCCCTCAATAAATATCAGAAGTCGATCAAAGATTGGCCTCTCAAATATTTTGATTACATTCGAAAGAAGCGAGATCGGTTTGTCAGTTATCAAATTGGTACCTAAAATTTTTTTTGTGTATGGGGCTAATCCAGGCCCCCTTAAGTATCTCAGGGTATACTTCATTTTGAAAGGATAAATTTATTATACTCGTATGTGTTAATGAAATTGCTATGATCTCCGTTGCACTCTTAAGGGCAGACACCGAAAGCAGCCTACTGATTTTTTATTTTTTAACAACATATTAATATATATATATATATATATATATATATATATATATATATATACACATATAGCTTTATTCTAGAAATCCCTGCCCTTCCGCCGCCTTTGGACGATGATGGTTTGAATAAGCAATTTATCGCCACAGGAAAAAATTATATAATTATTTAGATTGGAAATTATTAGACCATATCTACATGTTCGTTTTACAAGTGTATCAATTTAGTTAGAACAAAAATACATCTTTATTGATCGAAATAAGTATAGTGGAATAGTTAGACATGTACTTAGTTATATTTTTTGTTCGTTTGCTATTACCGTTTTTTCTGCTGCTGTGCTTACATGTACTAGTCTCCATAAATTTAATATTTTTATATCAAAAGGTCTGCCGACGTTTGGTATTTATGTTGAACAGAATTGCTGTATTGCTGTAACAGTACCTATTTTATTAGATAGAAGTATTGCATTATGTGTAAAAGTAACAAAAAATATACAAGGTGTTTGAAAAAATATGGATCAAATTTATGAACCATAAGTTCTGTTCGTAATAAAATTATTTACAAATTGAACAATTAAAGAATACGTTCAAATAAGAAATATCTTATTGCTCACCTTCTACTGGATGTAGGAGGGGAACCATCCCCAATTACTTCAAAAACCAGCATCAATCAAAACACGTAAAATATGGCGGGCACAGAAAATGTTAGTGCAAGTCGTGACGACACAATCGATTGTCTTTACTGCGAGAAATATATAATAAAGCAAATTCCACTCTGCTTCCTTTGAACAAGCAGCAAGTGCCAAAAGGGCCATTTGTAAGCACAAAATTGAGGAAAAGGTATCCTGTCTAGAGTTAAATATTATAAATATGAACATTAACCTTCTTGAAAGCGAAAACAAGCTGCTTAAGAAGCTTGTTGATGATATTTTGTGAGAAAACTGCAAGCTGTTGAAGGGAAGAATGATCTATTTCGAAAACTTGGTGATAAATCCTGTGAAAAGCCGTGACAAACGGGAAAATACTAAAACACAAGCAGCAGTGACTTTTCGCTCAACGAGAACCGAGCCACAAAGGAAGGATAATCATACTATCGATATTGCTGAAAACACGAACGATTTCGAGAAAAAATCAAATCAACTTTACCTTACTTTTCTCTGAAAAGAATCCAAGGACAGTCAAAATGAATGGAATCATTTCACAGAAAGAACATATGTTTGAAAATCTACATAACCTTGAATTTGATTTTGTCAAGATAATAGACAAAGAAAGAAATTATAAAAATGGTCCATAAAGAAATAATCCATGAATTTCAGAATCGACGAGTGTACTCTCCCGGATTGATATGATTTTTCCGAAAAGTTAATAAATAAATATTTTAATATTTAAAAAGTAAAAATTATCCTAAGTTTATACAAGGAAAAGTCGGAATAAAATATATTTTATTTCAAAATAAATAAATAAATCATCATAAAGTCATAGGTTTTCAAATTTTATCACAGTCGCGCATTTCTTGCCTTGTCTCTTTACTAAATTCGAATAGAATATAAAATATCATCACGAGATTTAGGTAAAAAACCACTATTTCAACATATAGAGTCTCGATCGTGCGACTTTTTCTTGCAAAAGTAGGAATGTGGGCGTGCTGACGTCGGAATTACGAGGTTGTGGTAAAGAACCAACATCACGCGACATCTTTTTGAAAAGTAGGCCAAGCAAGGAATGACGGTTTGCTGACGTTGAAATCATGAGATTCGGGTAAAGAACCAACATCACGCGACTTTTTCTTGCAAAACAAGTAGATTTTAAAAAAATCCAGATTTCTGCAAGACGTCACGGCAAATGTTATTTAAATACATTACAAGCTAAAGACGAACCGCATCCCAATCAAAAGGAGAGTAAGATAGGAGATACAATCTCTCCAATTATTTACAATGGCCCTGGAAGACTTGTTCAAATCATTAAATTGGGAAAATAAATGGATAAACATTAATGGTAGATTCCTAAATCACCTGAGATACGCAGATGATATACTTTTGATCGCATCCGACTGGGATTAAAGATGAATCTCAAAAAAAAAAAAAGTAATGTCAAACTCAGACGAACAACAAGTTATAACAGTAAATGCAACCGAAATAGAACAGGTGAATGAATATATATATATATATATATATATATATATATATATATATATATATATATATATATATATAGATATATATAGATATATACTTAGGCCAGGCCATAAGAGCGAGTAAGGACAGCTGAAATAACACGAAGAACTCGACTGGGATGGACAGCGTTCGGAAAACTCTCCTATGTTTTGAAAAATCAGAAAATTCCCTTATACTTAAGAACCAAAGTATTTGATTGTTGTATATTGCCGGTTCTAACATACGGTGCGCAGACGTGGACCTTTACAAAATCAAATTTGGACAGAATTCGCAAAACTCAAAGGGCTATGGAACGACATATGTTAGGAATATCACTCAGAGATAAAAAACGAAATAAGTGGATAAGAAGAAACCAACGTAATTGACGCTATAGAAAGAGCAGCATCACTAAAATGGAAATGGACAGGCCATAACGAACGAATAAAAGACAACCGTTGGAATTCAGAAATTAGAAAATGGCGCCCATATGAAGGGAAAATATCCAGAGGCAGGCCACAGATGAGATGGAAGGATGACAGTCAGACATGCCGGCTTGACGTGGCAAAGAAGAGCCGAGAATTGAGAGATTTGGAAACAAATAGGAGAGGCCTGTATCCATTTTTGGAAGGATAAAAACTAGGCTAAAATGATGAAATGAATATTAGACCCCTATATATCCCAAAAGTCACGTATTTTGCTATATCGATGTTGTCGAGAAATCCTTTAATAAAAGAAGAAGTAATGCTTAAACGACCTTAATCCATGACCTCCATTAAAAGGAAAATTAATAAAATGCATTAAATAATACACGTAATATTATTATCCAAACAAGGAAACGTCGAGCGCACATCTAACATGGAATTATTGACATAATTATCGACCGATTACCGCCATTTACTGAAACAATTTCAGAGTTGAATGTAATTTCACCTTATGCAATAATTCAACCTTGATCGATGGGTTTGATTACTGATCTGTACCGTTTCGCGTCGTTTTGCAAATAAATCGTAAATGGCCGCGGGGCGAATTTTCATTCGCGATGCAACGGAATACCGCTATTATAAATTTGGTTTTATATATTGTCGTAAATCAAGTGAGGAATTTCAGTTCTTTGAGAAGATGTAGAATTAACAATTTAAAACACCAGGTTAACCGTTTGTATTGTAATTCGTGAATAATAAACACAAACAAATATTTATCATTGCCATTGAAAACGCTTACCCTACGGTGAAAATGCTCAATTTAAGGGATTTTAGTTTACCTATTACTCCAGGAAACGGAGTGTTAAAAAAAAAACTCAAATACTGCTTGCGATCTGATTGCAGAAATGGGTAGGGAAAGGTAGTAGAAATGACGTCTCATTTCGTGTCTCAACAAATTTTGGTTGGAACAATGTTTTTTTTTTTTTAACAAATAGGTCAAAAAATGATTTTTTCTCCGGTTTTTTGGATTTTACGGAAAATCTAAGAGATTTAGAGAAAAATGTTCCACAGAAGAATATACACCTTGAAAATATCTTCAAAATGAGTTTTTGTTTTTCCAAATCGGTCTGTAAACAAAAAAGTTATTGCAAATTAAACATTAAAAATGGCTTATTTTTCAATTGTTAATAACTTTCTTAATATTTATTGAATTGTTTTCAACTTTTACCAGAATGTGAGTTTTAAAGTGCTTAAAAAGTGTGCGGAAGTTGGGTGCTGTCGATCCAATAGTTTTTGTAAAATTGCAATTGTTTATTAGAAAAACGAAAAAAAGTGACTTTTTTTGATTGGCTGTACCGTCGTCTAGGAAACTGCTACAGAGATCTGTCAGTGCTCATTCTCTTCGTAAAGACTGAAGCTATCATGCAGTAAAAAAGTGGATATTTTTCATATTTTATTTATGCAAAATCGTCATGAAGAAATGGGTAGTTTTTCGCTTATAAATAAATTAATTAAATTTGTCCGATTGCTAATGAAGTATATTATTGGAAACCTGGTAAAAAACACGAATTTTGAAAAAGGTCTCTACGAGCAATAGAAGCCGAGTTAGCAATTTTTTTTTCAAAAATCACAGAGCAATTGTTTATTTATATTAAGAGCTGAATTTTTTAAAGTTCATTAATAACAGCCTAAAGTATATGAAATCATTCAATTGAGGTTAATTTATACACAATCAGCCCTTCAAGAGATCGCTAAACTGAGGGTACGTGCTGGACTCCCAATAAGGTAAGTTGGAGGGGGTAACCGAATCTCACCGAGTACAAAGTGAGAACGCGTCTTCAAATCAAATCGGCGTGCGCTTGAAAAATTAGCAATATCTCTTCTTCTAAATAACGTAGAGCTTTCATTCTTTCATTTATTGGGGTGGCTCATCGAAAAAATAATATTGGGCTCATATTCAATCTTCTCGGACCAACCCCACCCCCCCCCCCCCCCGAAAATTGCCTTTTTTTCCATTTAAAATTTTTTGTACTCGTTTTGCATGTTTTTTCATTGAAAACAATTACATATATATATATATATATATATATATATATATATATATATATATATATATATATATATATGTGTGTGTGCGTGTGTGTGTTATATCGTAGGTTTTCACGGATAGTGGAATGAATAATTTGGTTATTCCAGGTTTCAATCCGTTTGTTCAAAAATTCGTTTTCACAACGTTTCGCCAAAATCTCATTTGGCATTTTCAAGTGCGGTTCGTCTCGTTACTCGCTGAGAACTGATGGTGGCCTCTGATCGATTTCGAGTTTTGTTCAGCTGGCTCGCTTCCTGATTGGATGAGCGGCTTCGCAAGCTCCTCCCCTTTGCCGAGTGCGATATATTTTATTCTTGTATGCTGGCCTCTCGTGTACTAGTTGATTTTTGTTGTTTTCTTTCTTGATTCTTTATTAATGTTTTCCATGTAGTTGGAATATTTATAGCATCGTCTCGTTTATTTAGCAGTCCCGCTTTTTCGATTTCTAGGGCCTCTTTTATGACGCGTACCTTGTAGTTCTGTACTGGTGCTATTTCTTTTGTTTTTTCGAAGTCGATGGTATGTCCGGTTGTTTGGTGATGTTGAAATAGGGCTGGGGTTGTGTGTTTGTTTTTGAGGCTATTTTTGTGTTCTTGAATTCTTGCTGATATGCGCCTGTTTGTTTGTCCTATATAAGTTTGATGGCAATCTGCACATGGAATGCTGTAAACGCCATGATTTTCAACGTTAGTCTTGGCTTTGGGATTTCCCAGAATATTGGCTATGGTTTTTTGTGGTTTAAATATGGGCTGTATGTTGTGTTTTCTTAAGATTCTTCCGATTCTGTCTGTTATTGCTTTTATATATGGTATTATGGCTTTGTTCCTTGTTTGATCCTGGTCTTTGGTCTTTGTTGTAGTCTTCTCTTGTCTTTTTATGGCTTTCTTTATATCTGATTGTGAGAAACTATTCCATTCTAGAGCTGTTGAAATGTGTCTGATTTCGTCTTCTTTTGTATCAAGTTTTGTTAGGCGGAGAGATCTTGATAGTAGTGTGTTGACTACTGCTTGCTTTTGAGAGGGATGATGATGTGACGCTGCATTGAGATATCGGTCAGTATGTGTGGGTTTTCGATATACGCTAAAGCCCAGGATGTTGTTGAGTTTCCTAGTTAATAGCAGGTCCAAAAAAGGAAGTTTCTTTTCTTCTTCGATTTCTAGCGTGAATTGGATTCTGTGGTGGATATTGTTCAGGTATATGAGGAAATCGTCCAGGTGTTCCTTTCCATGTGGCCATATTATAAAAATATCATCAACATAGCGTTTTCAAAATTTCGGTTTTAAAGGTGCCTTTTGCAGTGCCTCTTGTTTGATATATATCATGAAAAGGTTGGCCATGACTGGTGAAAGCGAGGACCCCATAGGTGCGCCATCTGTTTGTTTGTATATTTGGTTATCGAACATGAAGTATGTGTTCTTTAGGCAGTGTTCTGCAAGTTCAATCGTATAGACTGGAAAATCCTCGTTCATGGCGATTTTGTCCAAAGTCTCATCCAGTGGTATGCTTGGATATAGCGATTTTATGTCGAGGCTTGCTAAGATGTCATTTTCTTCAAGGTGAATGTTTTTGATCATTTTAGTCAGATGTTCGGAGTTTTTCACGAAGGAATCAGCCAGTTCGACTCTTGGTTGTATGATACTTGCTAGATATTTTTCCAGTTTTTGTGTAGGAGATTCCACGGCGCTCACTATTGGTTCAACTACATGGAAAACACTAATAATAAATCAAGAAAGAACACACACACACACACTCGATCGATCAGTTCTCGCTATATATATATATATATATATATATATATATATATATATATATATATATATATATGTATATATCCTATTGGTCATAGAGACTTTTTTTTTCAAAATTCGTGTTTTTTTTACCAGCTTTCCAATGATATGCTTCATCAACAAATCGGACAAAAAATGCGGTTGTTAATTAATTTATTTATAAGCGAAAAACTACCCATATCTTCATGACAATTTTGCATAAACAAAATATGAAAAATATCCACTTTTTTTTACTACATGATAACTTAAGTCTTTACGAAGAGAATGAGCACTGACAGAACTCTGTAGCATTTTCCTAGACGACGGTACAGCCAATCAAAAACAATCACTTTTTTTGTTTTTCTAATAAACAATTGCAATTTTACAAGAACTATTGGACCGACAGCGCCCAACTTCCACACACTTTTTAAGCCCTTTAAAACTCACATTCTGGTGACAAGGTACAACAGGTGAAGCTGAAAGATATATTGAGGAATGCTGGTGTTGATTGCAAGGAAGTGCGGATTATAGAAAATCTATAATGGCGTTATAGGGCCAGTGGTCCGGTTTAATGGTAGGATCACCCAAGAATGCTAAATTCAGCAAGGCGTCAGGTAGTGATGTATTCTCTGTCCATTGCTGTTCCATTTATATACAATCAAAATTTTAAAAAAATCCTACATAATAAAGTATTTGGGGTTAAAATCAACGATGAACTAATAAACACGATTTGTTATGCTGATGAGACGGCTTTAAAGTCTACAACGCTTAGATTCTCTCACTAGGGTTGGGAAAGAAATAGTACTCAATACAAATACAAAACTATATTTATGATTTTCAGTCGTCCGCCGTATCCAAATGTTTTTTGCTAATAAATGGACAAATTGTTTAAAGAGTCTCCTATTTCAAGTACCTTGGATGTTAAATTATTGAACAACTTGACCCAAATAAAAAAAATAAATGCAGGATCGAATCAGCCCACAAAACTTTTCAAAAAATGAGATCGTTTGTCTGCAATAACAATCTAAATTTAAAACTTAGTCAAAGGATGGAGGAGAGGTGTGAACACTGAGGGCTGCCACAATCAATTGTTTGGAAGATTTGAGATGTGGTTGCATAGGTAGCTATGCGTACTAATATAGTGGTTTTAGATCGCGCAGATGCCATTCGTGAATTGCTGACAACTGTAAAATGCCGAAAACTAGTATATCTTGATCATGTTCTCAGATGGGATCGGTACAGAATTCTTCAATTGATAATGGAGGGTAAGATTGAGGGTCATAGAGGTGTCCGAAGGAGACAGATCCCCTAGCTGAGCTTTGAGTTCAGGAAAATAGACCCGATTTTGCCTCTTATACTATAGTTTATTCAAGAACTAGAGAGAGTATTGTAAGTTGTGTTATTGTATTATTTCTAGCAACTTTACCTTTTACTTGAGAGAGATATTTCCTTCTCCAACGAACAGTTTCCGGACGATCTATAAGAACAGATTTTCTATCTGGTTTTTCCCAGAAAAAATTAAGTTCTGTGAGCAATTTCCAGAGCTCAGTTCTTTTAATTTCAGATAAATCCCGATCTTTATTGATTTTAATTAGAATTTTGTTGACGGTTTGGATCTGCCTCTCGTAATAAAATGTATGTACAACTCCTTTTATTGCAGTTTTCATCTCTTCTTCCAACGAGGTTTTTCGCTTGCCTGTGATCGAATGTGGCTTGTGAGTACTAACAATTCCAGTCCTTTTTTCCCGTTCAGTATTCGGTACATAGTAGATTTTCCAACTTCTGTTATGTTGGAACACATCTCAACAGAGCTTTTAACATTATTATCTAGATATTGATATCTTAAGGCATCATAAATATTTATCGTAATAAGTTTTTCGTTGAGGAAAAAATGCCTTGGTTTAATGATTTTGGAATAAATATAGAGGTGAAAGCCATATCTTTTAGGTATCTCACTAATCTCAAATAATATATAAAAACAAGCGCAAATAAGATAAATCACTACGGACACACTGTAAGGTGTACTTTGCTCACTGACAGAAATTAAATTAAACTTTCAGAAATTTTATTTATGCAGTAGATTTATAAAAGCTTTGAATATTTAAATATAATTAAATATAATTAGATTTACGGCAGTCCTCAGTTACCTGCGGCACTGGAGCAGGTACGTTGGAGGTTTCGGTAACAGTTTTATTACTCTCTCTAGTTCTTAAATAGAGTATAGGAATGTGTATGCTTGCGATCGCCCCCCTCCCTCACAAGAGCTCTCAGTTCAGGAAAATAGAACCGATTCTGCCTTTTATAATAGGAATGTGTATGCTGCTGGCACTCTTCCCCCGTTGACAACTTATTTTGTTTGAGATAGCCCCCCCTTCCAAGAGTTTTGAGTTCAGGAAAATAGATCCGATTCTATCTCTTATACTAGGAATGTGTATGTTGCTGGCATCCCCCTCTCCACGAGCTTCAAATTCAGAAATAGTCCCGACCCTGCCATTTACACTAGAAATGGGAATGTTTCCGATGTCTCCTCCTCCCCGCCGACAACTTGCTTTCGCTTGCTATACTATGCTTTTGTGATATCACTGTTCCCTCCTCCCCCCCCCCAAAGAGAGAGGCTGGATCCGCCCCTGCTTGACACGGCACAGGAACAAAAAGAAGCAGTAATTATAATCAAGTCCAAAAAACATTTTTCATAAACTCTTTTCATTCTTGCTGCGCTCAGGTTTTCAGTGAAAATTCACAATGGTGGAAAACACATGGAGAGAAAAGAATATCTGAACAATTCTGTGTTGCGTGGAAGACCAGTTCTTCTTAACAAAGCTCCAGACACAAAACTGAAGAATCGTCAATAACATTAAAACAATCTCGCATTCATTATGAATATGTCTGATAGACTTCATAAAGATCAAGCAACTGACTATCAATATACAAAGAGGAGTAATTTAATGCCTCGAGTGATAGTCTTACCAAGTAAATAGGTCAAACAAAATCTTTTGGATATTTAGATCATATCAAAAATAGGCACATCGAAGACTGTCCTCTTCAGACAATTAAAGTACTTGTTCTTTATTTGACGAAATTCCCCAAATTGATCTAACAAATTTTAACTCTTTCAACAACTTAAAAAAAAAGTAAAGCCCTATTTAGCATCCACCATCCCAACATGGCGAACCGTCGTGATTTTTTTCCTTCTCGTTTCTTTCAACTTTTACGACCTCCTTATTTTAACAGCTTTTTGCTCCAGCCTGTTCTGGTGACATCTGAATGGATAACAATGGTCCCAAGGACGGTCGTAATTTTGCCAAGTCTGCATTCAGATTGTTACAATGTTGCCTTTATTTGCTCGACGTTGTAGGATTAATTTTTAGTGACGAAAAGTACAACACGATGTGTCGGTAAGAAAACCGAAATGTCGATAAAGCAGATATGTTTTAGGTTGTTTAAAGATACTTAAATTTTATTATTTTTTGATGGCTTGCGGGTCATAAATTTCCTTCATATTTTGTATTACTCTTCTTAAATGTACACTTACAATATTTAGCTTCATCCATAGAGGACTTCCCAACTAATTTCGGTTTCGATTTGGCATCAACGGGACAGGAAAATTATTTCAGTGTCAAGTACCGCAGTCAACAAATTATTTGCTTTGATTTAGTAGAAACATTTATTTTCTAAGGATCGTATGTAATATTTTATTACACACACGTTAAAACAGTGTAAATTATCGTATATATATATATATATATATATATATATATATATATATATATATATATATATATATATATATATATATATATAGGTCTGGAAAATCCAAACCGGAACCTGAACGTTTCTTAAGTAAGATAAAGAAAATATTATATTATTCATCAAATCAGAATGAGACAGTCGTAAGTATCGACATACGTGTAAATTACCACTTTGGCCCTAGGGTGAGGGGTAATACAATGCTGGCGCGGTGAGAACGGGCGTAGGCAGCATACGCCACGCCCTAGCATAACAAGAGGATTCCAAGTTATTTGTTTTCATTTAGGCCGTCGAAGTGTAAGTACCGTGTTTCACGCCAAATTTTTTTATTACAATGGTAGTTTATTCCACGGAACAAAAAGTGCAGATTATTAAGTGGTACACTATTCTGCTAAATAATCGGCAGATTTGCATTTACGTGCGAAAATCATCCTGTTCCTTGAAAATTTAGAATTTCGGAAATTATTAAAAAATTTTAGACAACCGGTTGTTTAAAAATTTGTAAAAAATGCACTGATAATAATGAGGAGCAACCGATTCCTCAAATTACTGAAGAACGAGCAAATCGGGAGACTGACGTTTGTAGTTTAGCAGAAATTAATTTTCCTTGCAATAATACCGTAATTGCCGAAGAACTTGACTCGCTCGAAAAGTTCGAAATATTTTAAAGCGGAACAAATATCGCTGTTACAAATTGCGAATAACTTAAGAAATTTTTCCGAAAGACCAGGAAACACGTTTGGTGTTTTGTGAGAACATGATAGAAAGGGCTAATAGGAATATAACCCCTGAAATTTTGGCAAATACGGGAACCGTATTCTACAATAGTCTGGGTTATTGTCTCGCGCAAAGTGGAGGCCTGTTTGAACACCTCTTGTAGACTTTTAGGTGTTTTTGTTGATTTAAATTGAATTTAATTATTTGTTTATTTATTTACAATTACTGAATGTGTTACTTTTATTTTTTATTAGAATAAAAGTTTATTTTTCAGAATGATTTTTAATTTTAAAGTGGTCTATTAACTTATTTACTTAGAAATTACCGTTGCGTTTCACTAGTATTTTTATTAGGATAAATGTTTACTTGGTAACAGAAATATCAATTTTCTTTACGCTCAACGGCCAACAAAAACTATTTTTTTTTTGTATTTGTACTATTTGATGTTTTTAAAATAATCAATGTATCAAATAGTCATTAAATATTCCAAATTCCGTCGATTACGTTATAAGTTTAGACGAAAAGTAAATACACCCGCTCATCCGCTTTAAAGTACTGCTCGTCTTCGTGTCGCACGGAAGTTAGCGGGGGTAATATTGCGCGTAGGCGTTCTCTACGATCTTCTGTCCCGAACTAACCTGAAAGAAGTTAGACGGGCTTAGTGGGTCAGAATTGGAGAAACGGCTAAAATAATTTCTAGTTAAGAAATTTAAAATAGAAGTTTGGCTATAGTAACGTTTCTATTAAGCCTCGGTAATATGAACGGCCAGTCTTTTCTTTCTAAAGTTTCATCTCAGATCAAAGGCAACAGTGTTGTGGTTGCGTCGTGCCCAGTTATATTTTTGCGCCGCTCTTCTATTAGACATTGGATTGTCGAGGAACAAATTTCAACGATTACAAAATTGGGCTAAACAGAAAAGCTGTAACATATTTTCGCCGTACTCTGGTGTGTAAAATACAAAAAGATCATGTTATCCAGATGACGAGTATCTAACTTTTAATAAATCAAAAGCCGAGGTTAAATTCCAAGGCTCACTCTCACAGATCATACAGTGGATCAAATTATATTGCTTCAATTAGACGCCCTTGAACAAATCGATAAATCAGATTTATAGATATGAGTTTCATTTGCAAATAGGGCTTCGATGGAACGTTAGGTCAGAGCCCAAACAAAATGAAATTCACTGATCCGAATATTTCTGATACAAACTTATTCCTAACCTCTCTTATTCCACTTCAATTAGCAGGTATTAACACGCAAACTCAACAAGAATAGATTGTGTTATACAATTCTAAATCCTCCTCTACTATGAATTGAGGGCCTCTGAAATTTAAATTTATTAAGGAAACCGAAAAAAAGTCTTTAAAGAAAACAGAAAATTATGAACTCGAACTAAACAACTTGCACCATACAAAAGAGTTCTCTTTGCCACCCCAGTTTCAGTACAGTACAACGTATCTATGACAATGATAGCCGGCTAGGTGAATGCTTTGGCTGGAACAAAATTGGTCCAATGTTGTTACCTCTGCCAAACAACATCTCAGTTCAACAACATTGGTATTGTGTCCCAGTAAATACAGCGTATTTCAAGCTACGACTGATAACTCTGCACGCATGTATTTCATTCTCCGAATGCTGCTTGTATTTGTCTTATCAACGTGACATACGGAAGTGGTAAGCCCGTAAGCAGAAAGACAAAGAAGTGAAAGCACATACAAAAGCTACCATCCAACAGGCCTTTAAGGAGACAGATTAGGACTTCTTGTTGACATATCAAGGAAAGGGTTAGGAAGCACTAACGATGGCAACAGAGGTCGACATTCCTTCGAGAACAGTGATGAGCCAGCTATTATAGCAAGAGTAAAGTGAAAACTGATCCTGTGGTTTTCCGTCATTTTGCAAACTATTGGAAGCGGACATTAAACTGTAATAGAGACGATTTGGGATACACACTTCAAATAACAAGATTGTTTTTCAGACGATATTCTTGGTAAAACATGCCAACAGAAATCCACAAATTACTTACTCCACTGACCAAACATCATAGCATTTGCAATATTACCGATAGGTAAACTATCGAAAGATGCACAAAAATCAACGGACAAGTTGATAAGAAACTATCGCCTAGACTTTGCCCGAAAATCTTCTCGAGAAAAAATATGGAGGATGTGTTCCAAAATTTTTCGATTCGGATAACAATTCGTACGTATTGGAGAAGGAGAAAAGAGCTGTTAACAAAGAAGGCAAGGATTAAAAAGTTCTTTTTATTATTTATTCATTTATGTGAATCAATAAATATTATATTACTTACAAATTATTTTCATTGGTATTTATTAAGAAGTCTTATGCATAAAGGAAAAAGTACTTTCGACTTTTTAACAGTTATCGATATTCATGTATTTATTATTATAGTATTATATTTAAAATGTACCTTGAAGTTAAGCGCAATATTTTATTCATGGAAATACAATTATTCTTTTTATTTTATTTTTAAAGCGTTGAACCACATTAGACGTTTTTCGAATTTATTTTTAATGATTTTAGTTTCAGTCTGCTATGTTGAATCCGATTTTTATTTTTAATATCAAATCCGTGCTTTCGACCCACTGTATTTTGACGACCAGAAACCAGCGAAAAGTCCTTGTCCGACACCATTTTTGCTGGAAACCAGGAAGCAAGCTACGATACAACAATATGCTTTATTTCACTTCTTCAATAGAGCTAAACGGGTTGTCCGTCTCTTTCTGTTACCTTTCCATTACTTAGAAGTTCCGTTTTGGATTTTCCACACGTGTATATACATATATGTTGTAACGTATGTTTTCACGGATGATGAAATGTGCACCGGTGTTTTCCCGATTCTCTCGCCAGTGGAAATGTCCTCACGACGTTTCACCAACATCTCGGCTTGCGCAGGTTATATCTTGGTACTGTCTGGTTGGTTTCCTTACTTTCCTGAGCCTGGGGCTTCTTTCGACTCGCTGTTCTGTTTCTCTGGTGTGTTGTTTTGATCCAGGTTTTTCATATATTTAAGATATTTTGTGCATCGTCTCTCTTGTTAAGGTTTTTAGTGTTTTCTCTTTCGAGTGTTTCTCTGATGATTCGTGTTCTATGGTGCTTTATGGGTGCGATCTCTTTGGTTTCCTGGATATTCATGATGTATCCTATCTCCTGATGATCTTGGAATAAAGCTGATGTGGTTTGCTCATTTTTTATGCTAGTTTTATGTTTTTGCACCTTGGTAGAGATTCTTCTGTTTGTTTGGCCGATGTATTCTGTTTCACAGTCTCTACATGGGATGCTGTTACACGCCCTGGATTTGCACTGATATTTTGTCTCTGGGGACTGCCCAATAATTTGTGTATTGTCGTTTATGGCTTGTAAATTGTGCATATGTCATGCTTCCTCAGAATTTTTCGAATTACGTCTGTTACGCCTTTTATGTATAGCAGTGTGGTTTTTTAGTTTGGATTTGCCATCTTCTTCTTTTTTCTCTGTTATTGCATTTGTGTTTTGTTTTATGGCCTTTTTGATATTGTGTTCTTTGTAGTTACTTTGTTTTAGAGATGTTATGATGTTGCTGAATTCTTCTTGGCGGTTCGTTAGTTACGTTAATCACAAGGATTTGGAGATCAATGTGTTGGCAACTGATTGTAACTTTGATATATGGTGGTGCGATTTGGCATTTAAGTATCTGTTTGTGTGTGTGTGAGTTTTCTGTAGACCGTATAATCGATGCTTAGGTCGTCCTTTCTGGTGCTTAGAAGATCAAGAAAATGTAGCTGCTTGTTGACTTCGACCTCCAATTATGCGGTGATTAATGCTGTCCAGTTCCTCTAAAATTATGTTTAGGTTGACTCTTCTGTATGGTCATATGCTGAAGATGTCACCCATGTAACATTTCGAGAGGCATGGTTTTTTTTTGGTTTTTCTTAGGACTGCTGTTTCGAAATATTTCATAAAAAGGTTCGCGATGATTGGTGACAGCGAACGTCTCATAGCAGCACCATCCGTCTGTCGGTAGAAGGTATTTTCATAGAAAAAATAAGTATTTTGGAGGTAGTGTTCGGAGAGGAAGAATGTCGTCTTTTTGCAGTTTTAGTCCTTGAAATATGCTGACCAGGTGATCCGAATTTTTCAGGTATGAGTCTGCAATTTCGGTCGCTGGTTGCATATTTTGGTCCAGATGTTTTTCTAGTTGTTGGGTAGGTGAATCTACTGCACTTATGCACTTATGGTCTTATCGGTGTTCCTTCTTTATGGATTTTTGGTAGTCTATATTGTTTGGGACTGCTTGCTTTTTCCCGATGAACGATGCGCTCTTCGATTTCATCTCCTAATTTGGCGATCTTCTGAGACACTTAGAATTTCCAAGAAGTAAAACAAATTTACTAGGATCAAGATTGCAGTAGTGGAACTTATTAAAAGACGATGTTTCAGTATGTGTTTTTCCTAAACGCCGTAAAGGCCTAGCACCATTATTTAACATGGAAAAGAACTTGGCTTTTTCAATAATATTAGTGGTTTATTCGCGGGTTTAAATATAAGCTAGAGGAATGGAGATTGTTTATAAACAGTTCAAGATTGAGTTTAAAAGCAGTTCTATTGTATTTGGGATATATTTTATCGTCTATTCTTGTTGGATATGTAATTCACATGAATGAATCATATGACAATATAAAGTACTTATTGACAATGAGCCCAAATGGCAGATCTGTGGCGATTTAAAGGTGATTATTTACGTGGTTTGCAGCTAGGCAAGTTTTGCTGTTTTTGTGTAAATGGTACAATCGGGCGTTACAAGAAAAAAGACTGGTCCGTTCGACAATCATTAGAACCAGATGAACAAAGTGTACAACATATCTCATTGATAAACCCCAAAAATATTTTGTTGCCATCATTACGTGTCAAATTGGGCCTATAGAAAACTTTGTTAAGGCACTGAATACAGATGGGTCAGCTTTTCAGTACCTGCGTCAGAAATTCTCAAGGATAAGTGAAGCAAAAATTAAAGAAGGTATTTTTGTTGGACCATAGATTAGAAATATTATAAAAGACCAACATTTTTGACAGCACTCTATCAGATATTCGACAAAATGCTTGGAATGACTTTCGCCTTGTGGTCACTAACTTCTTCGTATATAAAAAAGTTGACAATTACGTTACTATTGTTGAAAATATGCTGTGATCGTATCAAAAAATGGGTTGCAATATGTCTCTAAAGATCCATTTCCTACACTCATATCTGGACTTTTTCCTGACAACTGCGGAGTTGTAAATGATGAGCACGGCGAACGCTTCCATCAGGATATATCAACAATGGAGAAAAAGTACCAGGAAAAGTGGAATGCTTCCATGCTTGTCGACAACTGTTGGACTCTTGTTAGAGACGCTTCAGAAACAATTCACAAATAAAAAGCAATAAGACAGGATATTTAGTGTCTCTACAAGTGTAAAAGTGTATTTTTTTATTATTTTGTTAAAAATAAAACTTGTTCTTGAGAAGTGCAACTAAGTTTTTCATTTTATTGTAACTTTTGTCTTCAGCGCTCCAAGATTAACAAAAAAATACACTTTTCATACAAGATACAACCAAGATACAACAAATAAACTGTTGTTGCGTAGTGTTATTATTAAATCAATCAACCTTTCGAAAATTTGAAAATTTACTTATTTTTAGGAGGCTAATGCAAAAAAAAACATATATTTTTATTTCTTTTTAGAAGCCTATACATTTATTTAAATGCATAAGAAATATTTTAGTGTTTTTTTCCACTTGAAAATATATTTTTTTACCAATTTTAACACTGTTTCCATTTTTCTTGGATTAATTTTATTAATTTCAATGCTCGCCAAGTCTAGAGTTTTGACTCAGTTTGAATTCTTAAAAAGATCTTTCCAATCAGTTACTTTATTATACTCTTTTAATAAGAATCGGTTCTAATGGAGAACCATTTTACAACTATGTTTTTTTATGCCTGAATGAGAATATAGGCAACTTGTTAAACTAATTCTACCGCAACGAAAGATTTCTTTATATCTTACTGAACTTTTAATTTTTTAAACTCTGTCTGTAGTCAATGCCAATATACAATAAAACACCCTGTAAACTCGTTCGTTTCTAGCGAAGCAAAGCAACGTCAAAATCTCGATATGCCTAACCTACGGTAACTGGATATTATTGAACAGCAGGCAACTGTTTTAAAACAATGGGCAGTTTTTATAAAAAGTTTCTCGTATTTTATCGGGGACATGTTTGGCCTTGAAAATGAATAAAACTGCCTTTATTTTATACGGTTATTGTTGGACATGGGCTGTTACAAACCCTTGCAAAAAACCGACTTAGTTAAACGTTCTTTATTATCTGGTTTGTATTAAGTTGTTAAATTGCTATTTCTGGTTTTAAAACGCGTACATTTTTATATTTAGTCGATAGCTTAAGGGTCATTATACGCTCTAAATTTTAGGAATTTTGGGGTGATTATCTAGAAGAAAATAGAAAACAACTGTAACATAAATTGTCATATAGATGTGAATACTAAAATCGTTTGTGATATTCTTTAATATTTTATTCAAAAACATTCGTTAAATCATAAAAATCGTAACAATTTTAGTAAAAAATAAATAAATCTATTTTTCTGTCGTGTTTCAATAGTTGTTTATATATATATATATATATATATATATATATATATATATATATATATATATATATATATATATATTGTCGTAGTACTACGGATCGGAATTAAAAATCACGAGGTCTGGGCAGTAAACAGTACCACTTATAATTAATATCCTACCGACACGCTCCGCCTGAAAATAAGTACAAATACAACATCTAAATATATATTGGTACGTCAACACAGGGTGTCTGGGTAAAGGCGTCGACGGACCCACTGATGAATCCAACCGTCGACGTCATGGACGAAACACCGCTGTAACTTTTGGGTCAAATAGATTGTATATCGCCGGGTGCAGGGGCATTTTTTCTTCGTGCGAATACAACAATATATATTTATATATATTGTTAAGCGAGTAACGAGACGAACCGCACTTGCAAATGCCAAATGAGATTTTGGCGAAACGTCGTGAAAACGATTTTTTGAACGAACGGATTGAAATCCGGAATAACCAAACTATTCATATATATATATATATATATATATATATATATATATATATATATATATATATATATATATATATATGCTTCCCTTGGGCTTCGATCAACCCTTTGAAAAGTTTTTGGAGTTGGAAATCGCCTAACATAAAGTCTTCTTGCTTTCGAAGAATTTGTCAGCGCTTCACTATAAATTAATTGCAAATTAATATACTCTACGTAAAAATATTCTTCCATTTTTAAAATTATTAAGGCGGTTTTGACAAGTTTCGTCAATAGTAATTCATTATGTAGGTATTAAGAACAACAACCTGATTTTTACCCGTTTGTGTTTAGCATTAGTAACTTTAGAGTGTTCCGTATTAAAATCGATTTATATTGAAAACCGTCAGTTTTATAGAAATAAATTAAGACTACTTTTTTGAAGAGGAAAGACCAAAATATTTAAAAAATCAGTTTGCAGCTCTGTAAAATGACACCAACCAGTGTGGCTGCAAGTCCGTTCCTGAATTCTCTGATAATGTAAAACATCTATAGTAGTATGATTTATTGAGCCTTTATGGCCTCTATCAAATATTAAAATTTCATTAAATTATACAAGTCGGTTCAAAATTTAAACCCGATAAGGTAAATCGCTGGGTAATGTTACGGTGCACTTTAGTATTTTTTTTTTCTATAATAATGTAGGGTTATTTTGACTTCCCCTTTATGTTCCAGAGAAATTAGGAGGTAGTTAAAGGACACCCTGTATATGTAACACCATTTTTTTCAAAACTGGGTTTGCTTTTTCCAAAAAAATGTATAAATGTATTTTTAATATACCATAACAAAATAGTTTTCGTTACTGTTTTTTAAAAAGAGTAATTCCGCCGTTGATGGGTTACGATGAAATAATCTGAGGCATTATTTTTTCTTATTTTAATACTTTTTCTTAGTGTAATATTGCGGGTCGCTAGACCAGTCACAAAAAATAGACCATTCAACTTCAAATTCATCGCCAAAACTGTCGTATCTGTAAGATGATAAAATCTGTGGAAGCATCAGAATTGTAAAAAGAGAAATATTCGCAATCAGCCCCTTTTAATGAAATTCGAGTTTAAAATAAACTTTAATCAGTAATCAATTAAAAATAGTTGACCTCACCACAGACACATCCATAAATAAGCCAATACAATAGACAGAATTGCGGCCGCCTTTCTAGGGGGCACTACGTCAAATCCAAACGTGATAGAGTGATACAGGAGCCATATAAATCCACCGCAAACGAGGCAAGCATCGTTGCTCTTTCATAAGATGTATCGAGGTTACAGGTAACGGCTTTTAGATGAAAAATCCTGCTGCAGCAGGTATATGTTTTACCGAGAAAATTCTTACGGGATAGATATACTCACACGACTTAAATTCTTTGAAATTATTTTGCAGCTGGAATGTAAAAGACAATTTTGTTTGTATAATGGGAATTAATTTTGTGTTTGAATAAAATATTTATGTACCAAAATCTATCAAAAATATATCTATGAAAGAACGGTTACAAGTCTCATGACTGTTTATGAATAAAAATTGACGAAGTCTCTTGTGGAGACAAGTTCAGAACCTCCTTATTACCAGTGTGTTACATGATTATTGTGCTTGTCAAATTTTTGTTTATTTAGATCCTCTCCAATATAGCTTCTTGCAACATTTAGCCCTACTTTAGTTAAAATTTATCAGAAAAAAAATCTTACTTATCTATAAATTGCTTGTAACCAGCCCAAATATCAAAAAAAATATACTCGAGATAGGAGTAAAGTTTTACTTAATGTATTGTTGTAATATAGGAGAAAGTCTGGCTTACTACTAATCGACTTATCCCTGTATACTCCTATATTACAAGTACGTTCGGTTTTCTTTCTTCGTCTCTCATATTGTTTGTCCATTCTTGTCTCTTTTTCCGGGCATTTATTGTCTTCATCGGGTAATTTAAAAATGTGGGTGTTTCGTCGCGGTACCAACTATAGGACTCGTCAGTGGAATTCTAGTTGGTACCTTCCCAGACACCCATCGTCGTACTTATTTATGTTCGGATCTATTATTTGAAGTTAAATCTGACCGGAGGATGGCGGTAAGATGTTGAATAATACGACAGTATCTTATAAGTCAATATCTTGACGGTTACCTTAAAAATAATTACTTATGAATGGCATTTGTTTTGGTTTTAGTCTCGGTGTCGAACAAAATACAAGAAACGAAAAAATCTAGTCATCATTTATTTAATTTCTCCACTTTACAACACACACCTTAGGTCCATGTATATTTCATATTGATAATACCACAATTTTTTGTTTTATGTGGCTTTCACGGATTCCTCCGTGTAAGATGCAATTGCAGTGGATATATCCACATTATTCTGATCTGTCCTTTGCGCAGCCAGGTGCATGTCGGTACCCTGATGAGTCTAGTAGAGACGAAACATGTTCCTTTGTCGTATCACTGTGGTGAGGAGGGTAAGTTTTGACTTTCTTCTCGGTATGGTGGTACAGGTAGGCCATCATCTCGATGGTGGTAGAATAGGATCAATTGCGTTTTATAACAATTTGTTCTAACTGTGCAACCTTTAACACAGAAAGGATAAGATGGAGAGAAGTTTGCATTTACTGTTCGTATTTTACTTCATATATATATATATATATATATATATATATATATATATATATATATATATATATATATATATATATATATATAAATGATACTTATTGGATTGTTGGGCGCCAGGCACAAATAACTATACCTAAGTTTAATTAATTTGTACCAAAATTTTTTTATTTTCAATAAAAATTACTCAATTACCCATGTGTTGTATTTCTGAATGTACCCCGTTTTAAGTGATTTGAAGTTTAAAACATTGATGTAACTTTTGTCTTTCTCAGGTGAGTTCAGATGAAAATATAATTATTATCAGATAAAGTCAAACCAATGATTCAAAAACACAAATACAAATCAATTGGTGCAGTTTTTATGTAAAATTTATAAATCGACTCCTCTATACCTAATTAAATTATCAATATTATTCAGTATCCACTGTATTCTTTTATTGGATTTAGAATTATTAAATCTGGCATTATTGTTTAAATGTATGAATGGTTAAAAATGACCAGTGTCTTAATATATGTGATTTTATTTTAAACAATCTGAAAATAATTTAGTATGTGCTGTTATTATTAAAAGTCATCTTATTACAGTGCAAACTAAACAATTTATTTTATTATTAACTATAACTGTTCATAATAAGGTTAGTATATATTTATTTTATCAAATTATTTTCAGGCAAGTCAAAAATTTCTATCTCTTACACATTAAATAAATATCTTTTAAATCTCTAGAAAAAAAAATTATATCCACTTTTTAGATTTCTACCTTCCTTTATTTTTAATAAAGAAAAACTTAAAAATCCTTTCTCCTTGCCAACTACTGTAACATTTAAATATTTTTCCCAGCTGCCTGCTTATTGGTATAATTTATTTACTAATTTATTAAACTTCTTTTCCTTCTTTTAAAATTAACTTTCCATCTCCAGATATTTTTATTTCCAAGCTCTCTGTTTCTTCTTTTTTTTTTAAATTTTTTAATGAATGAGATCAGGAATATTATTTCTATCACAGATTAATCTGCACTGTCTTCCTTTAAATTTATTTATAAAATAACAAATGAAAAATTTTTAGATTATAGTCCCGTTAAAGAAAAAACTAGCGATTTTTGCACTACAACCAATCCACTCCTTCTTTAACTTTTCAAAAGAACAACTGAAAATATTGAGGTTATGTTACTTTTTTATGAACCAGACTAACGATGTTTACTGTACAAATGATGGACCTGTACTCCTTACAAAAAATTAATTTTGGCTTATATAGTAAGTGGTGACGCAGTATAAATTTTTGTTTTAATTTTTTTCTGATTGGTCGGCCATCTAACGTGAACTGGCAACTAGATGTAATTTGAAACACAAAATCAAAATGGATTCCTAATTGTCAATTTATGATAAAATTTCGATGTTTTATTAATATTATGAAATAAATATTCTATTTAATGACAATAAATTATAATAATAATGATCTGATAAATTATGTAAATTTTGGACTTTTCCTGTCATTTTGATATATCTACACTTTACTTTTGGTTATTATTTACATAAAATGGATAAATAAAATTTGATTACATCTAACAAAATTTTACATATATATTTAAATTTTAATTAAAACTTGCTGAAATTGAGAATTCTTGTTTTATTAATATTTAACAAGGTCTTACCTAAAATTAGACACTATTTTATCCTAGTTTCTTATTAAAATTAACTTATAATCTACATTTCCTTATACTATTCTTACCTATTTACAATATAACGGAATTTTTCCTACACATGCGAAAGAACTTGACAATCAGATATGAGGTCACATGTCAACTAAGGTAAGTTAATTTTCATCCTTGTATTCTCGGTTTAAAACTTACTTCTATCTTCTGCATTCTCTGCCAGAGATTGATAAAACCTGTCACTAATTTGTTGCGTTTGTTTCAGGCCTCTTCTTTTCTACCTATCTTCTTACACGCACTGAACGCCCCCGCTACCCGGAAATGCGAAGTATCTGTACTTGCTAGTTCATATTTTAATATTTTATAAATTTAAATAAATATTCTTAGAACCCATATTTTCTATATCGCGTTTAACATATTCATTTTGCACACCTTAATTTAAGCTTGAAAATCGCCGTTCTAAGGTCATTGCAAGTGAGACAGAAGAACGTGATTTTCTTTTTGACCTTTTCAACAAGTCAAAGACACGAAGAGACATTAAATTGGCTGTTGTTAAATATATTCAGGAAGCAAGACAAGATAGTACCAAACGAGGTGCTTAACAAAAACAGTCAACATAAACCCAGGTGATATGTAAAAACAACACTAACAATGCAAAACAAAAGAGAATCATAACCTTTATGCATTTATTTGCTTCGAACTTCTCCCCGTTTTATATATATATTTATTTATTTTCCTGATTCTTGAACCATAGATTATATCATTTTTCTTTATTTTGTCTTTTCTTGGGTTTAGGTTCTATATTTAACAAAAAATGCAAAAGAATTGAAGTTTCTCCCTTTATTCAAGGCATTTTCAAAATTTTTTCCTCCTAAAAATATTTTTATATAATTAAAGTACACCACATAAAAAACATATCTACAATTTCAAAAGACAAACAAGACACTTAAAAATAGTATTTAAATTTTTAAAATTTTTTAAAAATATTTAATTTTACCGGTACACACCTTGACATTTTGTTACTCTCTTACTAAATAAAATTCAAACTTTACATCGTCTACTGAAGATACATGGAATGCGAATGTGTTTTATTTTTTTTATATTTTACAATGCATAAAAAAACAAATAAGGTATATGTTTAGTTTTATGTTTAAGAGGATATTCAATTTTTTGATTCTTATCTGACAGGATCGAATACTTAATATTTTTGTTTAAATTAGGCTTGTGTAAATGTGGCTCAAATTTCCCATATCTGTTCTGTCGTTAACAGTGTTTTTATCTTTTTTAATTTCAATCATTTCCGTTATCTGTAATTTTTAGTAATTCATATCTTTGTTTTTTGTTATGGTACTGTTATAATCAAAAGTATGTTTTTCGTCTAGTGTGTGTTTGTTTAACGCTGTTGAGGCGTTTTTCGTATATTTATGGCCATTTAATCTGTTCTTCAGCAATTGGCTCGTCATGCCTATATATTTTTTGGGACAATTTGTGCAAAGGATCGAATATATTACATTTGATTTATTCATGAGAGGAGTTTTACTTTTTAAATTTGTGAACAGTGTATTTAATTTATTTTGTGACCTGTGGCATACGATAATATCATGCTTTTTTAAAATGTATTTTATTTTTTCTGACAGCTCACTAGTGTAAGGTAATGCTACATATTTTTGCTGTATAGTATAGCTATTTTGCTTAAGAGATTTATTGATACAATAAACCTACCTGAAACTTACATACTCATTTTGCTAGATGTTTGTATACAAACATACGAAATCAACTTCTCCACATTATTTTAGCAGAAAAGTGGGAAATTTTAAAAAAACATACATTACTATCAAAAAATAATTTTATGGATGCTGTTGACCTCGTTCTAAATACAAATTATTTTCAGTATGAAAACACCTTTTACAAACAACTCGATGGATGTGCTATGAGATCACCAATTTCATCTACCATTGCTCAGTTAGTAATGGAATATTTAGAGGAAAAAGTTTTAGAAAAATTAAATTTTAATATAATATTTTTCAAACGTTCTGTCGATGATTGCATAGCATCCGTACCACAAAATAAAATAAATGAAATTCTTCAAGAGTTTAACAGTTTCAACGAAAAATTACAGTTCACATCCGAAACAGAGAATAATAATAAAATAAATTTTCTAGATATGACACTTATACGTAGAAAAAACAAAATTTTAACTGAATCGTACACCAAACCAACTTGGTCAGGTAGATATCTAAACTGTTTCTCTAATCATTCAAAAACTCAAAAAAATAGTGTTATAATCGGCTGTCTAATCGTGCTATTTCCCTAATGTCTCCAGAATTCCGACCAAAAATACTGCGAAAAGTGAAAAAGACACTAATAAATAATAATTTCAACGAAAAGACCACCAAAATAATTGATAAACGAACATATAAGTTTTATAATAACGTAAAAACAAAAAATATAGAACATAAACAGCAAAAATATGTAGCATTACCTTACACTAGTGAGCTGTCAGAAAAAATAAAATACGTTTTAAAAAAGCATGATATTATCGTATGCCACAGGTCACATAATAAATTAAATACATTGTTCACAAATTTAAAATGTAAAGCTCCTCTCGTGAATAAATCAAATGTAATATATTCGATCCCTTGCACAAATTGTCCCAGACAATATATAGGCATGACGAGCCAATTGCTGAAGAACAGATTAAATGACCATAAATATACGAAAAACGCCTCAACAGCGTTAAACAAACACACACAGGACGAAAAACATACTTTTGATTATAACAGTACCATAATAAAAAACAAAGATATGAATTACCAAAAATTACAGATAAAGGAAATGATTGAAATTAAAAAAGATAAAAACACTGTTAATGACAGAACAGATATGGGAAATTTGAGCCACTTTTACACAAGCCCAATTTAAACAAAAATAATAAGTATTCGATCCTGTCAAATAAGAATCAAAAAATGGAATATCCTCTTAAACATAAAACTAAACATATACCTTATATGTTTTTTTATGCATTGTAAAATATAAAAAAAATAAAACACATTCGCATTCCATGTATCCTCAGTAGACGATGTAAAGTTTGAATTTTATTTAGTAATAGAGTAGCAAAATGTCAAGGTGTGTACCGGTAACATTAAATATTTTTTAAAAATTTTAATACTGTTTTTAAGTGTCTTGTTTGTTTTTTGAAATTGTAGATATATTTTTTATGTGGTGTATTTTAATTATATAAAAATATTTTTAGGAAGAAAAAATTTTTAAAATGCGTTGAATAATGGGCGAAACGTCAATTCTCTTGCATTTTTTGTTAAATATAGAACCTAAACCCAAGAAAAGACAAAATAAAGGAAAAGATATATATATATATATATATATATATATATATATATATATATATATATATATATATATATATATATATATATATATATATTTAGTTTGACGGATCCAATATGGTGCCGAGAAAGTCTGTTCTCGTGATGAAATTAATTATAAAGTGTAATAAAGTGAAAACAATCCTTAAAAAACACTTCCTAAATGAATTTGACATAATTTTTAGGATCGCTAACTAAAAATCCATCATCGAAAATACGAAATTCAAAATTGCGGATCCAATATGGCGGACCTAACCCCCTTAAAAACCATTTTTTCGCACAAAATTAATTAGAATCGATTTTCGACATGAAAAAATTATTGGTATGAGGTTTTTGGGGTTTCTGAGTCTCATTGTATCATCGAAATTTCAAAATTCAGAATGGCGTATCCAATATGACAGTTGCAAACCGTTTTTTCCGGATGAGTTGAATTTATTGATAATAAGGTCATATCATGTCAAATGTATAGTCGAACCCTTCTGATTTGGCTGAAAATTTACAGGCACATTCTATGCCGAAAAATATTGAAGATTTTTTAAATTTTAGTCCTCAAATTTCAAAGTAGAACCCTCTGGGGAACGCAGATTATCTCCTTGTAGTCGGCGAACGAAGACTTTGAATTTAAGATTCCAATAACCCACCACAGGAAAAACCTCCAAACAAGAGATATTTGACGGATTTTTAAATTTGGTAGAACTAACCAAATGAATAAAAAAGTTATTTAAATTATCAAAAATAGTCGAAAACTTTTATAAACTGAATAAGTTAAGTGGCAAAAAACTATAACCGGCAAAATGTCTTAGAGGTAAAAGCGCTTGCTCTCACTGGATATGGTAGGGATATAATTGGTGTTCTTTTAAAATTCGGAATACTGTGGAATTGCTTAGGAGAAGGGAGCCCAAAGTAGGTACCCCGCTCAAAGCAGGTCGGCGTAAATACGTATCTGTGCAATGAAATAGCACATATGTGTGAGTGCGACGAAAACACCCAAACACGCTCCGACATGAATCACTTAAATCAAGGCGTCGGAGTCGCGTGATTTTGGCAACAATAATAAATGTTGTTTTTGGTGGAATTTATTAAAAAATATCAAGGTAAGTGAATTTGAATTATTCGAATATGGTTAGAGTTATGTTTCCTTTAATATATGTATGTCATTAAGCATGAATCTAGCTTAGAATTCGCAAAAAAAGTTTACGTTTCTCACTCAGACATTGAGGTTATATATTACACACTTTTAAAAAATGGGCCTTTGGGCAAAGGAGGTACGGGTAAAGCTTTACCCTGGTAACTACAAATAGAATGGTACTTTTTTACGTTCTTGGATTTAAGGTTTGTGTTGTGGCTGATTGGCTTCTATTAATTTTACAGATGGTCCAAAAATATAAAAGAAAATCTCAACAAGCATCTTGGGGTGAAGCAACTATGAAGCTCGCCATGGAAGAAGCAAATCGAACATCCGTCAGAAGTGCATCCAAAAACTATGGTATAAATTTATCAACTTTGCAAAGCTACATTAAAAAAGGTTCGCAGCGTATTTTCAGCCAGTCAAGAAACTGAATTACTTGAGTATTTGTTTCACATGGACAATCTCTTTTTTGGTCTGATCAGGCAGGAATTTTGTGCTCTGGTTTATCAGTTTGCAGAAGCCAATAACATTTCACATCCATTTGAAAATAATTCTGCAGCAGTTGACTGGTTCAAATCTTTTAGAAAAAGACACCCTGAACTTACTTTTTGACAACCAGAACCGAGTTCAGTGGCTCGTGCCCGTGGTTTTAATAGACCCCGAGTAAAAAGGTTCTTCGATCTCCTAGAGGAGCAAACCGATAAACACCAAATTGATTGCACAAAGATCTATAATGTAGATGAAACAGGTGTTCAGACGACCAGCAACAGACCTCCTAAAGTGCTCACTAAAACAGGAAAAAACAAGTTGGTGTAATTTCCAGCACCGAAAGAGGAAAACTGACGACGGTCATATGTTGCTGCAATGCTGCTGGTTCTTTTATACCACCGTTTATGATATTTGGACGTAAACGTATGAATGATCGATTACTAGATGGCGAACCACCAGGTACTGTAGCTACCTGTACGGACAACGGATGGGTTCCTGGTCCAACTTTTTTAGAGTGGCTGCGACATTTTGTACCAATGACAAGACCGACTCAAGACAAGAAGGTTATTCTTGTTATGGACAATCACGTGTCGCACAAGTACTTGCCGGCACTAGAATATGCTTCGCAAAATAATGTGATTTTCATTTCACTGGCTCCATATACCACTCATCGGACTCAACCGTTGGACAGATGCATTTACGGTCCTCTGAAAACTTACTTTGAACAATCTGTGTCGGTTTTCCAACGAAATCATGTGGGGCAAATCATATCGCAATTTGACGTAGCGAAGTTATTCGGAGAAGCTTATTTAAAAGCGGCTAGTTCTCAAAACGCTGTCAAAGGTTTTGAGTCTACGTGTGTATGGCCAACAAATCGACTATTCAAATAAAACCAGTTTAGATATAAAAATGTGGCATTTATTTTAAAATAAACCTTAAGTGACCTGCTTTGGGCCCCCCTCCCCTATATTTAATATATTGGCAATTTTTCTCGTACTTGTTTTAGGAGATTCTTCTATTAAATTAAGAAAAGCTTCCTCTAGCGCTACGATTCTTAATTTCCGAGGATGTCCAACATGAGAAGTTCGTTTTAGAAATATACCATTTTATCGTAAACGCTGATGAAGACGAGCAAATGTGTTATGATGAGGTGACGTACGTTGTGGATATAATTCATCACAAATCTGTTGAGCTTCTAATGCATTTCCTTTAGCACGACCATAGCCAAAATGCATATCTGACATTTTAACATTTGTAAACTCTGTCATTTTTACAATTTGTTTTACTTACTTTACATTAAGAGTATATAAAATCAATCACACGTATCCACAGAAATTATAACACATTACAACAAAATTTTTATAAAAAAAAATGAACCTACTTCTAAAAGTGTGTTAAAAAGTGAAAAATAACTATAAATTTTTATATGAAATTTTTTTTTCGGCGCCAAACTAATACCTGAAAAAATGTAAATCACATAAACAGATTAACCATATTTTATTTGTAATTGCTTTCTTACTATAATTTTTATACATTATTAGTTATTTATTGCATTTAGAAATAATTTGGTGACGACTTCAAAAATTTTAATTTTATATAAAAATTTATAATTATTTTTTACTTTCTAGCGCACTTTTGAAAGTCAGTTAAATTTTTTTTTATAAAGATTTCATTTTTCGATTTTTAGTTTTGAATTCATTATAATATTCATAAATTATTTGAACTAAGTACTAATAGAGATTAGTGTACCTTACAATGACTCCGAGGTAGCAAAAAAGTATCCACTTTATCCAAAGTTGTAAATCACCCTAAAATGAATTACTAAAACTTCTTTGATTCTTAGAGTTCTCGAAATACCAGTGAAATTGTGTCAAACAAATATTTATACTGTCATAGTAAATCTACTATCTTAAATTTCAAATTAATTTTAGATTGTTAATATAGGTCTCAAAACCTTCCAACATCGATATTTAAAGAACCTGAGACGTAAATTTCTTAACCCAATATATTTTATACTGCATATTGAGTTTTTTTACGCCTCAAGAACCCCGCAATATCAATTTTAGACAAAATCGGAAAATGTGAAATTTTCAGTCTCTCAAATTGTATCCTATCAACTTAATGGTTGTAAAAAAATTACTTCATACTCGTAATACACGACCCTGAAAACCCCCTAATACCAAATCTGAAAAAATGGGCATAAAGTAAAATTTTCAACTCACCATATTGAATCCGCTCTATTGAATTTCAAAAACATCTTAATCTAATCTAAATATAAGCTCTACAAAGCCCTTTAGTACCAATTTTGGATGAAATCCGAAAATCTAAAATTTCTATTTACATCTTCAAAAACGATTCAGTCCCTCCTTTGAACAAAATCGAAAAATGTTAAATTTTTCCGCTATATTGGATTCGCCATATTGAAAGAATACTTTTAAATTCATAATTTACGTCGTCAAGAACCCCCTATATAAGTTTTGGAAAAAATGGAGATATGTAAAATTTTTAGGACGCCATACTGAATCAGTCAGATTGAGTTTTTCAAAAAATATTTTAAATTCGTAATTAACACTAAGAAAAATTCCCCAATACTGATTTTAGACAAAATCGAAAGATGTAGAATCTTTAATCCTCCATCTTGGATCCGCCATACTTAATTTTTTAAAAATAATTTCAGCTTGTGAATGTGCGATCCCAAAAACTCCCCCATATCAATTTTTAAAAAAATCGGACAAAATTTATTTTTTATCCGCCATATTGGATACGCCAAGTTGAATTTCTTAAAAATAATTTCAGATTCGTTATGTGCGATTCCGAAAACTCCCCCTTACCAATTTTGGAGAAAATCGGACAAAATAAATTTTTTCGTCCACCATATAGGATCCGCCATATCGAATTTTTTAAAAATAATTTGTATTCCTTATGTGCGACAAATTTTACAGAAATTCGGGCACAATTAGATTTTTTTCCGCCATATTAGATCCACCATATTGAATTTTTGAAAGATAATTTCAGATCCATTGTGTACGACCCCGAAAATTCCACCATACAAATTTTGAAGAAAATCGGACAAAAATAAATTTTTTTGGCCGCCATATTGTCAGCTCCATCTTAGATTTTACTGCACCAATTTCTTCAAAAAAAATATGGGACCACGGCATCAACTTCTTGAACATAACGTAAAAAATTTCATTAAAGTCCGTTTCGCCGTTCCGAAGTAGTCGGTGCACATACATAAAAAAATACATAGTCGACGAATTGAGAATCTCCTTCTTTTAGAAGTCTGTTAAAAAAACAATATGATAAACTAGGCTTAAACTTATTTGATAGCAGCCCACTGTATGTTTTTGTCACTTAATTAACCACCTCTACAGAATTTAATTGGAGATGCAATCTGAACAAATTTTATTTTTTTGTGAAAAAACTATTGATTTTTAGAGGAAAATTTTAGATACAAAAAAGTTTTACAATATGATGGGAAACCTAATAGAATAATCAAATCGAGTCAGTGGCGCGCGAAAAAGTTGGGGAGGGTAAAATTTTACAGACCCGGACTCGGCATACTAAAGGGTTTTCCAATAAGAGGTGTCATTTTGAAAAGCCCGCTATTTCGGTAGATGTCACTTTTGAAGCTGTAAGTTTTTGACGTTTGACAAGTAGAAACTACGCCATAAATAAAGATGGAACGATACACGCTTTCACAACGCATTGAAATTATTAAAATTCACTATAAAAATGGTGAAAATTTGGCAGAGACGGTTCGTAAAACTCGAACATTTTTGGGTCGTCATGAAGCACCTTGTCGGAGCGCAATAAAGAAATTGGTGAAAAAATTCGAGCTGTTGGGACAAGTTAGTTATGTGAAGAAGAAAACCCGTGCACGTCGCTCAAGAACAGCCGAGAATATTGCTGCTGTAGCCGAAAGTGTTGAAGAAAACCCAGGTTTGTCCATTCCTCGTCGTTCTTTGGAATTAGGGATTCCACAAACGTCATTACACCGTATTTTGCATAGAGATTTGGGTCTTAAGGCTTATAAAGTTCAGTTAACGCAAGAACTCAAGCCGGCCGATCATCAACAACGTCGTGCCTTTGCTGATTGGGTTCTTGAAATGCATGAAAATGATCCGGAATTCCATCGAAAAATCATCTTCAGTGATGAGGCCCATTTCCACCTCGGTGGCTTCGTCAACAAACAAAATTGTCGCATCTGGGGCTCGGAAAACCCAAGAGTTATTGTTGAAAAGCCTCTCTATCCTGAACGTGTGACTGTTTGGTGCGGTTTATGGTCCGGCGGGGTCATTGGACCTTACTTTTTCGAAAATGAGGCTGGAGCAACAGTTACGGTGAATGGATTGCGCTATCGAGAGATGATTAATGATTTTTTATGGCCGGAATTGGATGGTATTTATCTGGACCACGTTTACTTTCAACAAGACGGCGCTACGTGCCACACAAGCAACGAAACCATTGATCTTTTACGGGAAAAGTTTCCGGGCCGTGTTATCTCTCGAAGAGGTGATCACAATTGGCCACCGAGATCTTGTGATGTGACACCTTGCGATTTCTTCCTTTGGGGCCACGTGAAAGACAAGGTCTACGCCAACAGCCCAGCATCGATTCAAGACCTCAAAGATGGAATTCGTGAGGCTATCGAGGACATAGGGCAGCCACTTTGCGATTTGGTTATGGAAAATTTCATGAAAAGGATATGGTCCTGTAGGCATGGTCGTGGTGGTCATTTGGCTGATGTTATTTTCCATCATTAACGGCATACCTTCCTCTTTATAATGTAATAAATATCCGATCATTTATCTTAAAAAATGGCATTTTTCTTTGAATATCAAAATAACACCTCTTATTGGAAAACCCTTTATTTCACATAATAATAATCTGTAAAAAGTATTATATGTTTCAAATTTGACTTAATTATCTTTAAAAAGAAATGACATAAATGTAAAAAACTAAAAATAAGAATAAAATTTAACATTGTGTATCTTAAAAACTAAGAATTATCGGAGATATGTTTATATAAATTTTATGCCTAAAATTAGCTCAAGAATTATTCTTTCAAATTTTTTGTACTTATTTGGGAGCACCCTGTATATCTGTACTTGTCATACCTTCACCTATTATACTTAGGTATAATTATCAATGTCATTGTGACGTTTTTGTCTGCGGCTGATGTATTTTTTTTGTTAATATTATTTTGTACATTTTTCCTTATTTAAAGTATTTTTGTATGTAGTTTTCTCAAAAGAAAATCGTAAGTATAACTTTGAATTTCTGAACAACAATTATGGAAGAAAAAGCCAAAAGAAGTATACAGATTAAGTTGCCTAGTGACACACATCTAAATAGTGAGAGTGCCCTTAACGATCTCGATGACCTCGTTGGACCGATGACGGATGCTCTACAATATCAAGGGGAACATGAGGAATCCGAAGAGCTCGAATATCTACAACAGGTAACAAAATATTTTTATATTGCCTAAAAAACTCCCTAAACAAAATAATCTAAATAATATGGCATACAGTGCTAAACCTACAATTCTTCGATTGCGGGAAACCCAGACATTAAACGGCGCTTTGGCTCGGTGCTTCCCATAATTCTGAATGTGACGTCACGGACATTACGGGTTGCTTTCTTAGAGTCAACTTGTCCTTTTTCGGATTGAGCTTAGCTCTCGGGGGCCACGTTGATTGTTCTATTTTTTAGGCGGCTCGTGGTTCTTAAAGTAGGTTGTCTTTGACCAGGCGCGGATCCAAGGGGGGGGGGCGATGGGGGCGATCGCCCCCCCCCCCCCAAGAGCTTGGAGTTCAGGAAAATAGACCCGATTTTGTCTCTTATACTATAGTTTATTCAAGAACTAGGGAGAGTTTTTCATTTTTTACCTTTTTTTTCTTCGCAAACTACCTGTGTTCTTTAGTCCGGTGTCTTTGTCAAAATCTGTTAGACATATATATTTTTCATAGGACTGGATTAGAAATTTTATAATCAAAAATACTGGTCTATAATAATGGACTATTTGTTTTTATAATATTATTTTATTTCATATGATTTCTTAATAATTCACGTACATCAGAAATATAGATAATTTGGACATATTTAACACAAATCACAACTGAATTTTTATTATTTTTAATTTTGGCATAGAAACCGTTTTAGGCACGTTCAGACTAAAACGTAGCCTTTTTCTCTCAAAAAATGCTAAGTAATAATTTAAAGACTTACAAAATACCCATTATCAAAAATACAAGAAGTTAAACACATATAAAAAAAATAAATTCGTCAATCTAATATTAAAATTTTTTTTTTAATTATAAAAATTTTTGGGATATTTGATGTTCCAGTTTATTTATTTCTTAAACCATCTGCAGAATTATAATTAAACACTCAAAAGGGATTCAAATGTCATTAATTTTTATATGTTACAGAAAATTTAAATAATAAATTGTGTTAACGCTGGTAAACATTACGTATCTTATTCATCATCAAAGTCAGTGAAGCTATCTTCGCTCAAATTAATTATAATTGGTTCCTCTCTCACCGATCATGAGATTGAGTTTCCACATTTTCTTTTATTCTTTTATTATATGGATTTTTTGCAATTATCTGTAGTAACTTTATTCAAAAAAATCTTTCAAAAGTCCAGTTAAATTATTAATTTTGTAAGTTGTGTTATTTCCAGCAACTCTACCTTTTATTTGAGAGAGATATTTCCTTCACCAACGGACATTTTCCGGACGATCTATAAGAACAGATTTCCTATCTGGTTTTTCCCAACAAAAGTTAAGTTCTTTGAGCAATTTTCAGAGCTCGGTTCCTTTAATTTCAGGCAAATCCCGATCTTCATTGATTTTAGTTAGAATTTTGTCAACGGTTGAGATCTGCTTCTCATAATAAAATGTATGTACAACTCTTTTTATTACACTTTACATCTCTTCTTCCAACGAGGTTTTTCGTTTGCCTGTGATCGAATATAGCTTGGAATTACTATTAATTCCAGTTGTTTTTTTTCTCCGTCAGTGTTCGGTACATGATAGATTTTCGAACTCCTGTTATATTGAAACACATCTCAACAGAGCTTTTAACATTATTATCTAGATATTAATATCTTAAGGCAATATAAACATTCATCGTAATAAGTTTTTCGTTGAGGAAAAAATGCCCTCCATCTTTTGGATATCTCATTAATTTCAAATAATATATAAAAACAAGCACAAACAAAATAAATCACTAAGGACACACTGTAAGGTGTACTTTGTTCACTGACAGAAATTAAATTGAATTATCAGAAATTTTATTGTTGCAGTAAATTTATTAAATATTTAAATATAATTAAATAGAATTAGATTTACGGCAGTTCTCAGTTACCGGGGGCACTGAAGCAGGTACATTGGAGGTTTCGGTAACAGTTTTATTACTCTCTCTAGTTCTTGAATAGAGTATAGGAATGTGGATACTTGCGATCGCCCCTCCCCTTCCCAAGGGCTTTGAGTTCAGAAACATAGAACCGATTCTGCCTTTTATATTAGGAATGTGTATGCTGCTGGCACTCCCCCCACCTGTTGACAACTTGTTTTTCTTTCGATAGCCCTCCCCTCCGATTTGTTGATTCTCGTCAGTACAGAATAATTCAGCGCACCTCAGCATTGGAGAAGTAATCTTTTAAGCAACTTATATTAGACAAAATATTAAATCTAATACAAGCAGCGCTATCTCCCAGCATTCCTCGCAATCCCAATATATAATCTCGTAGAGATTTGTATGTATGTATCCACTTTTGGTGTATATAATTTTACTCCATGAAAAATAGACTTTCGTCAGTAATAAAAATGTAACATTGTTTTTTTTTGCTGGAATGTGTTCATTTCGACATCCTATAACACATATCTCGATGGTAACTAATGGCCACGATTTTCGGTTTTTTGAGTTTATCTCCCCAAGTAAAAGTTGTATCGAAAAATGTTTCAAACAAAAGTTGTAGAGAATTAAAAAACGTATCGAAGCATATAATATAAGTTATAGGTAGCGCTACTAGTTATCGAGATATATTTTTTTTCCATAAAATTTATGGTTTTGTTTTTTTTTTAAAAAAAGACATTTATTAACAAGCTACTGATTTAAAATTTAACTCAAATATAAGTATCATTATTCTAAAAAAGTATGTCAAACCCGCAGTCTGTGAGTTTTTTATTTTCTGAGAAATGCGATGTCAAAGTTGAAAATTCAACCTCAATTTTCGGCTTTCCTAATTAAGATACTATGCTCAATTTTAATGGAAATTGTTTTATTGTTTTATATTTTGAAGGTCTATTAAAAAAAAAATCTTTTTCAATGGTGGGCCGAGAAATTTTGCAAAAACCAATTTTTACACCAAAAAAATTGTGATAACTTTTTACCGGATGTAGATAAAATTTTTTTAATACATGCATTGGATTTATACGTATCATTTCCGATCTTAAAAAAAAAATTAATTTTGGACGAAAAAAACGTTTTTTTTTTTCAAAAATTCGTAATGGCGTGGCAAATGAATATTAAGGGCTCAAATTTGCAGAAGATGCTTTTTAATACTTTACCTATAAATTTTTTGGATCCAAGAAATACACTTCCATACGATCTGTGAACCTTCGAAAATTTGGCCGAATCTAATCGAAAATAGCTGCTGCAGGCAGCTGTCGGCGGATTGCCATAGTTCAGACGCATAATTCATTGGCCCTTCAAGGAAACTTATAGATCACAAGTAATATTTATAATGATTTACAAGCCAAACGGCTTCGCACTCCCTCCAGGGATTATTCACTCATACCAAGCATACAAAGACACTAAAAGTATGAAGCTCTGTGGGGACCCTTTCCATGTTATCGGGTCCTAGGTGGCGTGGTCTTCTGCACTTCCCACAAACTTTCGGACGGTTCGAGCGGTTGCAAGGAGAACCGCTTTCTGAATCGGCTTATACAGATGTTCACTAAGGCCCAGTCCCTTGATGTTCTGCAGGAGGTTCTTTGGTATCATTCCAGTTGTTGACAGTATTATAGGAATCGTGTGGACGCTGTTCATTGCCCACTGTCTGCGGATTTGCACCTCCAGATCTCTGTATTTGGCGATCTTCTCGTTGTATTTTGACCTTAGGTTGTTGTTGTTCGGTACAGCGATGTCGATTAGTGTAGTTCGCCTAGAAATTTTATCTGTTAGTATAATGTCTGGCCTGTTATGAGCAACTGTTTGATCTGTTAGGACCGTTCGATCCCAGTATAACTTGAACTCGTTGTTTTCAAGAATAGGCTCTGGATTATATTTGTAGTAAGGTACCTTTCCTACCTGCAATAATTTTAACTTATCTGCTAACTCTTGATGGAGTATCTTAGAGGCTGAATCGTGTCTTTTCTTATACTCGGTTGCGGCAAACGCTTGGCATCCTCCAGTTATGTGCTGGATCGTCTCTGATGTTCGACAGCCATATCTACATTGGTCATTTTCTATTGAGGGATCTCTGATAATGAATTTCCGATAGTTCTTCGTCGGAATAACCTGGTCTTGAATAGCTAACAAGAAGCCCTCCATTTCCGAAAATATCTGTCCTGAAATCAACCAGTAGTTCGATGTTAAGTTGTCGACATTGTCCTGGTTGACCTCATCTGGATGCCGTCCATGAAGTGGCTTCTGTAGCCAGGCTTGTAACTTCTCTTGGTTTGTTCGGTGGTGAGAAGCAATATCCCATTCCCTCAGCTGTAGCGGCGTCGAATCGTCTGCTTCGCATATTGCTCGATGTAGTGTGGAAGAGGCCGCTAACCTGTGGAAATATGAAAGTAAGTTTTTTATTGATGGTCGAGCTGCTTACCAATATCCACCAATCCTCTTCCTCCTTGGTGTCTTGGAAGCATTGTTCGTTCAATAGCACTCCGAGGGTGGTGTTTGTGTGCTTTTGTTAGGAGTGTTCTTATTTTTCTTTGCAGGCCTTCGATGTCCGTCCTGCTCCATTTTACTATTCCAAAAGAGTAGCTAAGCGCAGAGCATGCGTACGTGTTGAGCGTCTTAAACAAATTTCTACTATTTAGACTAGTTCGTAACACCCGTCTTACCCTCCTGACACATTCGGTTGTCAATTCGGCCTTCATAGTGCGATGGTCAATTCGTTTAGCTTGTTTCATACCTAGGTATTTGTATGTTTGTTCTGCTTCCATTGCACCAATGGTTTCACCGTTCTGCATCTCAAATGCTCCCGGTTGTATCTTTCCTTTAACGATGTTCAAAATACGGCACTTCTCAAGTCCAAACTGCATTCCGATATCCCCGGAGAACTCCTCGACAATTTTGAGCATTTGCTCCAGCTGGTTTTTGGTAGCAGCCATCAGTTTAGGATCATCCATGTATAGAAGATGATTCAATCTTGCTACCTCTTCGTTGTTTTTTCTAATACTAAAGCCGTATCTGGTGGAGTTCAAACGGCGTGACAGAGGGTTCATTGCAAGGCAGAACCACAATGGGCTTAGTGAATCACCCTGAAATATTCCTCTTCGTATTGGGATTGTATTATATTTATAATATTGATGTTGTTTTATTAATTTACATGATAGTAACAATTTGTTTAGTCATATTAAGTATTAATTTGTTTATTAACAAAAGATTTACAAAGAATTATAGAGAAAATCATACAAATATTCAATTATATATTACATATTCTACTGTTTTTTCCATTATATTATTATTATTATTATCTAACAGTTTATTATCAAAATTTTTACAAAAAATTATAAGAGAAAATCATACAAATATTGAATTATATATTACATATACTGTTTTCCCTTTATATTATTATTACCTAATAGTTTATTAACAAAATTTTTTCGAAAATTTCAGAAATTTCTGAAATGTACAGATTTGTGTGAGTACTGTGATTTTTTTTTCCCGGGTCCGTCCTAAAGCCGGACGCACTGCGGGCAGAGTAGGCCTGTTGTGCTCACCCTAGACATTATAGCCACTCTGTCAACTTAGCCCCCTGGCTCAATCTATACAGTCCTGCTAAGGAGTGAGTGAGTATTTCTCCCATTTCCAGACGTACTGACCCGAATGTTTGTTGTCTAAATCTCTCCAATGACTCACAGTCACATAAGATGTGCTTCACCATTTCCTCGGCTTGTCCACATAGTCTGCAGCCGAGGTTTCCGTTATATAGATTCATTCTATTCAGATGTACTTTGACGGCCATGTGTGCCGTTATTATACCCGTAATAGTCCCTTAGTTGGTTACTACTCATTTGGAGTAGTTTCCTTGCCAGTTTCGGGTCAGAATTCCCAATAAATAGCTTGAGTACTATGATGGACAGTGCGATAATTGCTTTGAAAATTTTATTTCCTGCAATTTAGAAAACGATGATGACAATTCAGAGGAAATTAATAATATGTATGAGAATGATTTTGACTATGAAAATGTTAATAATGATGAGAATGATATGTACAGGGTGAGTCAACGATTGGATGAAGTAAGTTTGTGCCTTTTCGGTAAAATTTACAAAGAAACTATATTTATTGTTTGATACAGTTTATTTTTACGCAGATTTTAAAAATATTTAGGACTCTACAGGGTGTGCCAAAAAACTAGGACAGCATAAAGTTGTATTTTTTTAAATAGAACACCCTATATACGAACCGTATTTTCGATTTAGCTTATAATTTTAAATCTTTTTTATTAGGGGTTTACTATAACAAAACTTTATAGTTTCTGAGATAATTAAGTTTAAAGAAAAAAAGTCACATTTTCAAGCATCAATTCAATCCTAAATAACGTTTTCAATTTTGTGACAAATATATTCAAATTTGGAATTTAGCAAGGCCAAGGACAAGTTAACATAATTTTTACCTAATATTTGCAATAAAAGCTACAGGGTGTTGAACACATCGGCTCAAATTTGAACAAGTTTAAATGAATAAATATCTTTTTTTTTTTAAATGGTACATCCTGTATATTTTCATGTTATTTAATAGAGTAATAAAAACCCTAAAAGTTTTGTTCAATATATCCTATACCTATTTATAATAGTTTTTGAGATATTTCAGTTTTTCTTATTTTCCATACTTTTTTACAGAAATAGTCTTCATTATCATAGTAGCCATGTAAAATAATAAAAAGAAACTACAGAAACAAACAGAATGGGGTTAAATATGATGAAATACATTATTCGTTATATTACAACGGCAATAGTTCAATTAAACATAATGTGAAAAAATTAACACAACAATAACGACAAGGCAAATACATATTTACTTTTATACTAAATTGAAACAAAAAAATTACCTATTAAATACTGAGATTAATTATTTCTTTTTAATAAGTGTTCGAATAAACGACCCTCTGCAGTGCACAAATTTAGTCTTTTTTGCAGATTTTCTCGGACCCTGGACAAAATTAGTGGCGTTATTGTTCTGCAGGTATCCCTAATCCTGTTTCGCATATCTTCCACTGTTGTTGGTGGATTAACATACACCTTATTTTTAATATAACTCCATAGGAAGAAATCTAATGGGGTGATGTCGCAAGACCTTGGTGGCCACTCAATGAAACCCCCACGTCCAATCCATTTTTGCGGATATCGTTGGTAATGCGGAGGCGCACCATCGTGCTGGAACCACATACTGTCGAGCTCATCCCTATCGAGACCTTGAAGCAGTTGGGGTAGTTCTCCTTGTAGAAAGTTCAGGTAACTATGGCCATTTAGTGGTTCATTAAAAAAGTGTGGTCCAATAATTCGATTATGATGAATACCACACCAAACATTTAATGACCAGTGGTTTTGATGTTGCACCTCTCTAATCCAAAATGGGTTTTCTGTGGCATAATAATGCATGTTGCGTCTATTTACAGCACCTTTACTTCTAAAAGTAGCTTCATCACTAAACATTACCTTGCATAATAAATTTGGATTTAATTGAATCTCCGCATTTATTGTACGACAAAAGTTTACACGACTTTCAAAATCCTGTCCATGCAATTCTTGGTGTAATTCCATGGTGGTGATATGGATGATACCTATATTTCTTGGTAGTACGATTAGCGGTGGATTGTGATGTTTCACATAATGCTGCTAACTGACGGCTACCAATATAAAGATTTTCCTGAACATTTAACAATACTTGTAGTTCTTTTTCTTCATTAGTTACTGGTTTGTTGACCACTTTACGTTTTGGATAATCAACAGTACCAGAAGAATCAAATCTTTGCATTAAGTTTTGAAAAGTATGGATATTAGGCTGGCGTCGATCAGGATACTTCATTTTGTAAATTCTTTGAGCAAGAAGGCAATTTTTTTGAGCCTCTCCTATTGTATAAATCATATCTATTAACTCATTCTTTGGAAAATTCATTTTACAATATAAGATGAATGCAAAAAAAACCAAACTACACTACATAAAAACCAAAAGAAGCGATTGCGGTTATAAATTTGACACACAGAAAAATGTTCTTTTACATTGTTTTTGCCATGGCTACTATGATAATGAAGACTATTTCTGTAAAAAAGTATGGAAAATAAGAAAAACTGAAATATCTCAAAAACTATTATAAATAGGTATAGGATACATTGAACAAAACTTTTAGGGTTTTTATTACTCTATTAAATAACATGAAAATATACAGGGTGTACCATTTAAAAAAACAAGATATTTATTCATTTAAACTTGTTCAAATTTGAGCCGATGTGTTCAACACCCTGTAGCTTTTATTGCAAATATTAGGTAAAAATTATGTTAATGTGTCCTTGGCCTTGCTAAATTCCAAATTTGAATATATTTGTCACAAAATTGAAAACGTTATTTAGGATTGAATTGATGCTTGAAAATGTGACTTTTTTTCTTTAAACTTAATTATCTCAGAAACTATAAAGTTTTGTTATAGTAAACCCTTAATAAAAAAGATTTAAAATTATAAGCTAAATCGAAAATACGATTCGTATATAGGGTGTTCTATTTAAAAAAATACAACTTTATGCTGTCCTAGTTTTTTGGCTCACCCTGTAGAGTCCTAAATATTTTTAAAATCTGCGTAAAAATAAACTGTATCAAACAATAAATATAGTTTCTTTGTAAATTTCACCGAAAAGGCACAAACTTACTTCATCCAATTGTTGACTCACCCTGTACAATGAAACTGAGAGTAATGATGAAAATGGTATGTACGATGTAAGTGAGAGTAATAACTGCGATGATGAAATGGACGCCGATTGCATAGAAATAGTAGAAAAAAAAAGATGAATGTATCATTGATATATTGTATTTGTATGATTTTGGCACTTAATTTTAATGTATTATTAAATATTTATATGACGTATTGTATATTATTATTATATTTTTTTATGATTTGTTGATAGAAATTTTCGTAAACATTTTGATAATAAACTATTAGGTAATAATAATAATATAAAGGAAAAAACAGTATAATATGTAATATGTAATTGAATATCTGTATGATTTTCTCTATAATTTTTTGTAAAAATTTTGTTAATAAAATATTAGATAATAATAATATATAGGAAAAAAACAGTAGAATATGTAATATATAACTGAATATTTGTATGATTTTTCTTTATAATTTTTTGCAAAAATTTTGTTAATAAACAAATTAATAATGAATATGACTAAACAAATTGTTATTATCATATAAATTAATAAAACAACATCAATATTATAAATATTACTTGTGATGCATAAGTTTTCTTGAAGCGCTGATGAATAATGCGCCTGAACTATGGCAACCCGCCTACAGCGGCCTGCAGCAGCTATTTTTGATTAGATTAGGCCCAATTTTCGAAGGTTTACAGATCGTATGGAAGTGTATTTCTTGGATCCAAAAAATTCACAGGTAAAGCACAAGCATTAAAAAGCATCTTCTGCAAATTTGAGACCTTAATATTCATTTGCTACGCCATTATGAATTTTTGAAAAAAAAAATGTTTTTTTCATCCAAAATTAATTTTTTTTTCTTGAGATCGGAAATGATACATCTAAATCCAATGCACGCGTAAAATTTTTTTATCTCTATCCGGTGAAAAGTGATCGCAATTTTTTTGGTGCAAAAATTGGTTTTTTCAAAATTTCTCGGCCCACGATTGAAAAAAAAAATGTTTTTAAAAGATCTTTAAAATATAAAACAATACAAACGATTTTCAATAAAATTGAGCATTGTATCATAATTAGGAAAGCGGAAAATTGAGGTTGAGTTTTCAACTTTAACATCGAATTTCTCTGAAAATAAGACTCACGGATTGCGCGTTTTACATACAGGGTGTCTCAAAAGAAAGTACACATTTGTTTTGCTTATTGCCTGAACGCAACTATTCCGAGCGGCGCGGGGGGTATGTCAATCGGTAGCCTGGCTCTTGGGAATTTAGTCGCTATGCAGCGTTTCTGGGGAGTGGATCATGCTTTGTGCGTACGTGAGTTTTATAAAAACGGTAATTCAGCGACTGTAGCGCTTAGAATATTCTGCAATTTTCGACATATTCGTCACTTAAATGATGCGCCAAGCACTCGACTTATTGGAAAATGGGTCCAGAAGTTTGAAGAGACCGGTTCAACACTAGATAAACCAAAATCCGGGCGTCCGAGGTCTTCGAGAACGGTCGAAAACGTAGAGAGTGTTACTCAGTCTGTTCGTGACGACCCAAACGTTTCGATTCGTAAGCGTGCTGTTGCTTTAAATGTCCATAGGTCATCATTATTCCGCATTTTACACTAAGATTTAAAGCTGAACCCCTATAAAATTCAGTTGGTGCAAGATTATTGTTTTTAAAAAATTGTATTTTTTATTAAATATCTAAGGAAAATACCAATGAAGACGATGAAGAGGAATACGAAATGAAAACTGAAAAAGAATTACCTGATGAAATACCGAAAGAAGATTTCTTTGAAGCAAAAGAGGTAAAAGAGGAAAAATATGGGGAAATTGAGGGAATGGTGGCAACAGATGAGGAGGAAGACCAAGAAATTATGCAAGCCAAAGAAGACTTTTACAGGCGATCTTTGCATGCCCAAAGACTTTCTGTAACAGCACAAAAATTTGCCGAAAATATTGCAGGTGACTTTGTCTTTGATACTTAGCCATAAAATTCTATTTGCAAAAACTTGAATTCAAAAAAAACCACACAATGAAAGTCAATTGTGTTCAAACTAAAAAACCGAATTCAGAATTAGAGTTAAAAATAATAGGGCAAATTTATCTCTATTGAAAAATTACAAAATTTCACTTAAATTATTATGGAAAAGAAACATTTAACAGTTACTTTCATTAGTGTACCGGGTGTCCCATTTTTGACACTTTTAGAGGATATTGGAGTTATTATCAAAGATAGAGTGTTGCGGTTTTCACTTTAGTTTCCTACTTTTTAACGAAACGAAAAACTCATATCTCTCTTAGTTTTTAATCTACAGGGTAATTTTGAAAATTTTGGTTTTTAAACAGATCTCCTATTTCCGTTATGCGTTAATTTATCAAATAGGCAAAAATTGATTTTTTTTAGACTTTTTATGTAGAGTTCAGTGGCGCAGTCAGTTTTTTTCTAAAATTTAATTTTTAAGATATTAACCAAACTTACGATTTTTTAAATATATCCTGTATATTATTTTAGATATTGATTAAGTATAATTTAGGCTTTTCAAAATATATAATGTGTTTATTTTATTTTGGAAAACAAGGTCAGAATTCGGTATTTTCAATAATTTACTCTGTTTGTAACAGTAGGCCATGGCTAATTTATAAGAAACAAACGCATAATTTTTACAATTATAATTATACCAAGAATTAGACACTATAAATATATATATATATATATATATATATATATAAATATATATATATATATATAAATATATATATTTATATATATATATATATATATATATATATATATATATATTTATATATATATATATATATATATATATATATATATATATATATATATATATATGTTATGTCGGATATTCTCACGGGTGTGATGTGTAATCGAAGGTTTTCGGGCATCCCGTGTATGTGCTGAGTCCCTTTCAGGACTGTAAGGCAGCTGACGTTTCGGTGAAATCTCATTCACCATTTTCAAAGCTCACTGTATGGCGTCTACGAGCGAACTGACGCCTGCGACCCCGGTGTTGTCGGTACCGTGTGCGCGTCGGACGTGTTCGTTTTCCGAATGGTTCCGAACCAGGTGGCGTGACCTGCTGCGCGTCATCGGCCCTGTTGCCAGTGTTTGTGGTTGCGTTGCCGAGTTGTATTCTCTTTTGTTACTACGTGGTATTGGTTGATGTTTTGTAAGCAGATTTTTCCAAGTATTAGGCACACGTTGGCTGTCATCTCTGCTATTTAAGTTGTTGGGCCTCTTTGCAATTTCAATAGCCTCCCTTATAACCCTTGTGGACAGGTTTTCACATCTCGATAGCATTTTTGTTCCCGAGAAATTTATCTTATGTCCTGTGTTTAACCAGTGTTGGGCCAGAGCAGAAGAAGTTGTTTTTTGCTTGACAGCGTTTATATGTTCGTCTCTTCTGGCACTTATTTTACGGTTGGTTTGACCTACGTAAGATGAGCTGCACTCTCCGCATGGAATTTCGTACACTCCCTGGTTTTCTAGAGGGATTCTTTCTTTAGGTGTTGGCAAGAGATCTTTTACTTTACGGTCTGTGGTGAAAATGGTTTCAATGTTGTGTCTCCTGAGAATTCTTGCGATCTTGTCTGTGGTGCCTCTTACATAAGGAACAGAAGCCTTGGAGCTATTCTCTTGGTTTTCGCGATTTTTTGGGACCAAGTGTTTTGTTTTTTAGAACTTTGTCTATATGTTCTTTTTTATAACCGTTCTTTGTTAGGGCTTCCTGCAGTATGTTCATCTCCCTGTGATAATTTTCTCGATCTGTAAGGGACTGCGATCGAAACGCAAGTGATTTCACTACTGCAAATAATTGGGCGGGGTGGTGATGTGAATCGGCGTTGAGGTACCTGTTGGTGTGAGTGGGCTTTCTATAGACAGTGTGCGAAAGCAAGCCATCCTCTTTTCTTTTCAGTAGGATATCCAGAAACGGTAGTTCTCTTTCCTGTTCTGTCTCCATGGTGAATTTAATTTTGGGATGTATACTGTTTATGTGTTCCAAGAAACTTTTGAGATTTTCTTCCCCATGTTGCCAGATAACGAATGTGTCATCCACGTAACGTAGCCACAGTCTTGGTTTATGTGAAGAGGTCTCCAAAGCTTTTGATTCGAAGTCTTCCATAAATAAGTTAGCGAGTGCAGGAGACAGCGGCGATCCCATCGGGGCTCCCTCAACCTGTCTATATCGTCGGCCTTCATAAGTAAAATAGGTGTTATCAAGACAGTGTCTAGCTAATTCGATGATATATTTTGGCAGATTGTATTTGTTTTCTATTACAGAAAGAGCCTCTTTAACTGGTATTTGTGTGAAAAGTGATGTTACATCAAAACTAACCAGACATTCTTTTTCTTGTAAACGTATGTTTTTGATTATTTCGCAAAAATGTTGCGAGTTTTTAACGTAGGAGGCCGTTTTTTCGACGAAAGGTTGGAGAATGGTGGCTAGATGTTTTGCTAGGGCCTGAGTTGGAGAGCCAACAGAGCTTACAATTGGTCTCAAGGGAGCTCCGGGCTTGTGTATCTTGGGCAAGCCATAAAGTTTAGGACATATGGAAGATTTTTCTCTTGGTGTGATCTTCTTCTTTATTTCTTCGGTAAGTGGAGATGCCCTGATCAATGTTTTGGTGGTCTTTTCTAGATAAGTGGTATGATCTCTGTTTATCGGCTTGTAGGCAGGATCGTTTAACAGGGCGATCATCTTGTCATGATAGTCTGTCTTATTTAGGACCACTGTTGAATTTCCCTTGTCCGCCGGAAGTATCACGATCGTCACGTCCTAAACTTTATGGCTTGCCCAAGATACACAAGCCCGGAGCTCCCTTGAGACCAATTGTAAGCTCTGTTGGCTCTCCAACTCAGGCCCTAGCAAAACATCTAGCCACCATTCTCCAACCTTTCGTCGAAAAAACGGCCTCCTACGTTAAAAACTCGCAACATTTTTGCGAAATAATCAAAAACATACGTTTACAAGAAAAAGAATGTCTGGTTAGTTTTGATGTAACATCACTTTTCACACAAATACCAGTTAAAGAGGCTCTTTCTGTAATAGAAAACAAATACAATCTGCCAAAATATATCATCGAATTAGCTAGACACTGTCTTGATAACACCTATTTTACTTATGAAGGCCGACGATATAGACAGGTTGAGGGAGCCCCGATGGGATCGCCGCTGTCTCCTGCACTCGCTAACTTATTTATGGAAGACTTCGAATCAAAAGCTTTGGAGACCTCTTCACATAAACCAAGACTGTGGCTACGTTACGTGGATGACACATTCGTTATCTGGCAACATGGGGAAGAAAATCTCAAAAGTTTCTTGGAACACATAAACAGTATACATCCCAAAATTAAATTCACCATGGAGACAGAACAGGAAAGAGAACTACCGTTTCTGGATATCCTACTGAAAAGAAAAGAGGATGGCTTGCTTTCGCACACTGTCTATAGAAAGCCCACTCACACCAACAGGTACCTCAACGCCGATTCACATCACCACCCCGCCCAATTATTTGCAGTAGTGAAATCACTTGCGTTTCGATCGCAGTCCCTTACAGATCGAGAAAATTATCACAGGGAGATGAACATACTGCAGGAAGCCCTAACAAAGAACGGTTATAAAAAAGAACATATAGACAAAGTTCTAAAAAACAAACACTTGGTCCCAAAAAATCGCGAAAACCAAGAGAATAGCTCCAAGGCTTCTGTTCCTTATGTAAGAGGCACCACAGACAAGATCGCAAGAATTCTCAGGAGACACAACATTGAAACCATTTTCACCACAGACCGTAAAGTAAAAGATCTCTTGCCAACACCTAAAGAAAGAATCCCTCTAGAAAACCAGGGAGTGTACGAAATTCCATGCGGAGAGTGCAGCTCATCTTACGTAGGTCAAACCAACCGTAAAATAAGTGCCAGAAGAGACGAACATATAAACGCTGTCAAGCAAAAAACAACTTCTTCTGCTCTGGCCCAACACTGGTTAAACACAGGACATAAGATAAATTTCTCGGGAACAAAAATGCTATCGAGATGTGAAAACCTGTCCACAAGGGTTATAAGGGAGGCTATTGAAATTGCAAAGAGGCCCAACAACTTAAATAGCAGAGATGACAGCCAACGTGTGCCTAATACTTGGAAAAATCTGCTTACAAAACATCAACCAATACCACGTAGTAACAAAAGAGAATACAACTCGGCAACGCAACCACAAACACTGGCAACAGGGCCGATGACGCGCAGCAGGTCACGCCACCTGGTTCGGAACCATTCGGAAAACGAACACGTCCGACGCGCACACGGTACCGACAACACCGGGGTCGCAGGCGTCAGTTCGCTCGTAGACGCCATACAGTGAGCTTTGAAAATGGTGAATGAGATTTCACCGAAACGTCAGCTGCCTTACAGTCCTGAAAGGGACTCAGCACATACACGGGATGCCCGAAAACCTTCGATTACATATATATATATATATATATATATATATATATATATATATATATATATATATATATATATATATATGTTACAGTTAAAACCGGTTTTTAGATAGAACGCGTTTTCACTAGTTAGAATTAGTTTTTACTAAATACCTTCGTTAAAACTAGAAATACCTAGTCAAAACTAGAATTAACCACTGATATATTTGATTTTCAGATAAAACTAGTTGGCACTCCGAGCTTTAGTTAAAACTAGCACTAGAGAAACTAATTTGGGATTGAAAACAAGATATACTTTTAAAAATATTTATTAAAAAGATCTAGGACACAGAGTCATGTTCCTAGTAAAAATAATAATCTTACACTAAAGGAACATTTTAGGGAACATAGCGACATAAAGTAGTTGCCAAGGTGACAATATTAATTAAAAGTAAATAAAATAATCAAACAAGTCAACAGAACACAACCATAAAATTTAAAAAAAGAACATTGTTAAGGAACGACATTTGTTAACACACAATAAAAAATAATCAAACAACCTTAAAATTAAAAAAGGATGAGGATCTACTTGTTATTGCAAGACAAACTATCGTAGCATTTTGGGTTCCAAAGATAACCATTTTTCTTGCAGAGACACCTTTTTGACATACATCCTTTCTTGCATACGCAGCGCATAAATCCTTGACCTGTGCCTATGGCTGCTTCCTTAGCAACAGTTCTCAAAGGTAAATTTGTATTTGGAACATTTTTTTTCATGCAAAAATTTTTCTTTGCACTTGTCGAATTCTGACCTAAAAAGCACATTTAAATAGTTAGCTTTTACCTAATAGCGATATAGTTATAGGATAAAACAATTAAGCAATACATGGGTACACACCTGCAATATAATTTGTCGAGCATTCCATATTTCGTTCCAATCTTGTGAAACCCTGATCATCCTTTTGAAGAACCACTCCGACTATATTACGTAGATCTGCTTTTGCTCTGTCGACATCAGGGATTTGTATAATTACATTATCACCGATTTCTACTGGAACGTGTATTGCATCTGAAGCCAATGTCATTCTCTTGGCCTATTTTTTAAGTTTTGAAGTGCTGTTTCGCTAAATACCATTACTTGTCGATTTACATTTGTTACGATCTTGAGATCTTTGTCATCTGGTGGTATTATAAGAGGCTCTACAGTCGTAGATGCTTCAGCTTTAATGCCATATTCACTGGCTTCTGCTGCGATTAGCGATTTTCCACTTGTTTTGGATGAACTTTCTGCGTCTGCGGTTATAATCTTATGCTGTCCACTGCAACTAGCTACAGGCTCAGTTTCTACATTATCTGTATTATTCGTCATATTTATTTTATTTAACGCATTTTCGAGATCATCTTCATCTCGTATATCCTCAATAACATATCGAGGCAAAGTCGAAGTCATACGCCCTACTCGCGGTTCTATACCAAACATTGCTTTGTATGGTGACTGTTTAATACCGGAATGAAGTGCCCGATTTTTCATAAACTGTACAAACCGAATACCATTTGACCAGTTTGTAGTATCATTATCTTGCATCCATGAAGCCAACATTTTCTCTATGTCTTGGTTAGCCCATTCAATAGATCCTTGGCTTTGACTGTGTCTTGGCTTTCCATGGACCAGTTTACGCTCGGGCCAAAATGAAACGAACTCATTTCTGTCAGAATTTACAAATTCTCTGCCGTTATCGGAGTGTAAGATGCAAGGAGCACCAAATGTTAAAAATATATCAGTCAACTGATATGCCACCTCTATGGCTCTCTTAGTTTTCAGTGCACGCAACAAAACAAATTTTGTCAAATGGTCCTGATACACCATTATAAACCTAAACCCCCGATCTTCTTGAGTTTGCATGTCGATAAGATCAACTTGGCAACGACTGTTCATTTCAGAATGTAGTATGGGGTTTGAAATAAGTCCTTTTTTCTTCATACTCTTTTTACCCTGACAAGTTTCGCACATAGAAAGAAAAATATTTATCATTTCTAAAGGTATGTTCGCATATTTTCGTGAAGTTTCATTTTTAAGTCTATTCCGACCACCATGACCAACGGCCACACGAGCTGGTTCAATTATATCAAAAATTTCATCTACATACAAGTAGTATTTCATGGGCTCCTGTCTAGTCATTAATTTTTGTATTTCACAAATATTAATTACCTTAAATCGCTTTAGTCTCCTGTACTGTTTCTGAGATTTCTGAACAGCTAATTGTGCTTCTTCAATTTCGTCCACTAAATTGTCATAGGTTTCTTTTGTCATAATATAAAAGTGGTCCTCTTTTTTTTTCGTGATCGCGAATCGCTAATAACCGGTTTTAAAACTCCTCTTTCCATTGCGTTCCATCATTTAAGTTTGCCATGACAATTGCGCTCGAATCAATCTATACGTGCTTATCAGAATAAAAACAAAGCGGGAATGAACGGGGCGAACGCAGAGCGCGCTGACGGCGCTCGGAAAGGAATTCCCCCGCACTTGTCGAATCAGCTGACGTCTCGCGACCAATCAGAATAAGGTACGATGAACTTTAACTGACTCGCTTCGGAAAAACGCATTTTGTCTAGTAAGAACTAGTTTTACCTGATATTCAATTGTGAGCATTAGTTAATTCTAGTTTTTACAAAGGCATTTAGTAAAAACTAGTTCTAACTAGGGAAAACGCGTTCTATATAAAAACTGGTTTTAACTGTAATATAGCATAACATAGTAATTTTTTGTAATTTATTAGACGAAATAAAAGAAAGAAAAGAGAGTCAATTGAGAAAACTTTCAGAATCGGATTCTGACGAAAGGCCAGAAAGTGATCGTCAAGTTAGAGTAACAATAGTTGACACCTCGGAAAAAGAACCATCTACATCGGGAACAGAATTAGAGGTAATATTAGAATAATTGAATCTAAACCTTAGTTTCACCCAATCTTGCCCCGCACCATGAATATATGGGGAAAAACAAATTATATTTAGAACTTCAAAAATGGCGAATCTTTATATGAGGGCGAATCAAATATGAACCCGACTTTTGTTTTAGAACATTTATTGGTACATTAAATAAAATTCTAAATACACCTTAAATCGGAAGTGTCTTAATTCCATCATCAAAGAAAGAATCTGGTTGGGTCTGTAATCAACTGCGCACGAAAGTCTCAACACCTTCTTCGTCGTCAAAGTGATGACCTCCCAGTTCTTCTTTGAGTGGCCCAAACAAGTGATAGTCAGACGGAGACAGATCAGAACTGTAGGGCCGATGTTCCAGTGTTTTCAATGAATTTTGATCAATTTTTCTTCGATTAACGCAGCTGTGTATTGCCAAGCGTTGTCATGGAGCAGCATCGCACTTCAAATAGGCATATCTTGCCTTTTTCGTGTATAGACAAGTTTTACTTCATCAAGCAGTTGGCGGTAATACGTAGCATTAATTGTATGCCTCCGTAATCCTAAAGAATTGTTGCAATAACTTTCCCAGCAGAAAGACGGATCTTGGCTTTTCGCGGTGCTGCTTCTCCAGGCTTTCGCCACTCAATGCTTACCTGCTTGGACTCCGGGATGTAATGATATTTTATTTTATTTTATTTATTTACAGTACATCACAGAATAAATCCAAATAGTACATTCCGTATTGTATATTAAACAAATAAAACAAAATAACTTATCTAGTGCTACAAATAAAACAAAATAACTTATCTAGTGCTTAACAGTGATACAAGCGTTTAAGAAATAATACACACTCAGAAAGAAGAAAAAAACGACCATACTCAAAACAAAGCAAAAAAAAGTTATTAAATAATATACTCTAAATAGCAATGAACCCACTATCACGCCGTTTGAACTCCACCAGATACGGCTTCAGTATTAGAAATAACAACGAAGAGGTAGTAAGAGTGCATCATCTTCTATACATGGATGATCTTAAACTGATGGCTGCCACCAGAATCCAGCTGGAGCAAATGCTTAAAATTATAGAGGAGTTCTGCGGGGATATCGGAATGCAATTTGGACTTGGCAAGTGCCGTATTTTGAACCTTGTTAAAGGGAAGATACAACCAGGGGTTTTTGAAATGCTGAATAGTGAAACTATAGCTGCAATGGAGGCAGACCAAACATACAAATATCTAGGTATAAAACAGGCTAAAAGAATTGACCATCGCACTATGAAGGCTGAATTGACAGCCGAATTTGTCAGGAGGGTAAGGCGGGTATTACGAACTAATTTAAATGGTAGAAATTTGTTTAAGGCGCTCAACACGTATGCTTGCTCTGCGCTCAGCTACTCTTTTGGAATTGTAAAATGGAGCAGGACGGACATCCAAAACCTGCAAAGAAAAATAAGGACACTCCTAACAAAACACAAAAACATCACCCTCGGAGTGCTATTGAACGTACAATGCTTCCAAGACACCAAGGAGGAAAGAATTGGTGGATATTGGTGAGCAGCTCGACCAACAAATAATAAACTTACGTTCATATTTCCACAGGTTAGCGGACTCTTCCATACTACATCGAGCAATATGCGAGGCAGACGATTCAACGCCGCTACAGTTGAGGGAACAAGATATTACTTCTCACCACCAAACAGACCAAGAGAAGTTACAAACCTGGCTAGGGAAGCCACTTCATGGACGGCATCCAAATGAGGTCAATCAGGACAGCGTCGAACAACTGGTTGATTTCAGGACAGATGTCTCCGGAAGCCGAGGGCTTCTTGTTAGCTATCCAAGACCAGGTTATTCCGACGAAGAACTATCGGAAGTTCATCATTAGAGATCTCTCAATAGAAAATGACCAATGCAGATATGGCTGTCGAACTTCAGAGACAATCCAGAACATAACTGGAGAATGCCAAGCGTTTGCCGCAACCGAGTATAAGGAAAGACACGACTCAGCCGCTAAGATACTGTACCAAGACTTAGCAGAAAAGTTAAACCTATTACAGGTAGGAAAAGTGCCTTATTACAAATACAATCCGGAGCCTATTCTTGAGAACAACCACTTAAAGTTATACTATACGGTTCTGACGGATCAGACAGTTGCTCATAATAGACCAGATATTATATTAATAGATAAAATTTCTAGGCGAACTACATTAATCGACATCGCTGTACCTAAGACCAAAATACAACGAGAAGATCGCCAAATACAGAGGTGCAAATTCGAAGACAATGAACAATGAATAGCGTCCAAACGATTCCTATAGTACTGTCAACAACTGGAGTGATACCAAAGAACCTCCTGCAGAACATCAAGGGACTGGGCCTTAGTGAGCATCTGTATAAGCCGATGCAGAAAGCAATTCTCCTAGCAACCGCGCGAGCCGCCTGAAAGTTCGTAGGAAATACAGCAGACTACGTCACCTAGGACCCGATAACATGGAAAGGGTTCTCACAGAGCTTCATACTTCATACAATGGGATAATTATGGGATCAACATAAACGGAGGGCTATTGAACCACCTAAGATATTCGGATGAAATAGCTTTGATAACAGATAAGAAAGATGAAATGCAAAAAATGTTTGAAGAACTGGAAAACGAAGAGTCAAAAATGGGATTAAAAATGAAACTATGACAAAATGAATGTAATGACAAATAGAACGGAAGAAATGGTTATAACGGTGGCATAAAGGAAATTGGAGGAAGTGTCATAGTATATATATATATATATATATATATATATATATATATATATATATATATATATATATATATATATAGGTCAAATAACAAAGCTAAATAAACACAATCAAACTGAAGAAATAAAAAAAAGAGTCAGACTATCCTGGATATCATTTGATAAACTGTCATACATTCTAAAAAACAAGAAATATCCTCAATATCTAAGAACTAGAGTGTTCAATCAGTGCAGACTGCCTATCTTAACATATTGATCCCAAATATGGATATTTGCTAAAGAGAATATAGATAGAATTGCCAAAACACAAAAAGCCATGGAGTGACAAATGATAGGTATTCGACTTATAGATAAAAAAAGAACACATGTATACGAGACAAAAGAAAAGTAAGCGAGAAATGTTTAAAAGGAACTACTATGTTTTATACCACTAAATTTATTAGGAAAACAGTGACTGCAGTTTCAACTCACAGAGTCATTTTCAAACTGAATTACAAAGGTAGACTAAGTATTCAATACAGAAACATGAGAAACTTTAACAATAAATAAAACTACCTGAGAAATTACATTACTACAAAGGGGAGGTACTAAGTTTTGGGAACTAATTATTATTTGGCGACAACAAATAACGGGGAAAACCCAAGTTCTGTCTGGTCATTAAGCAAATTTACATTTTTATTTTTACTATGTTTATATATTTCTAAAGATTCAAGAATATTTAACTTTTGGCCCTTTTTTGAATAATGTAATATGTCAGTGTTGCTTAAATCAGGAAAACTGTGGCTGTGTTCTAAGCAATGGCTGGCAAAGCTCGAGTCTGTTTTTTGTAGTCTATATGATCGGTGGTGTCCTGAAAAGCGAGTTTTAAAGCTTCTACCACTTTGTCCAATATACAAGCTATCACACTCTGAACATTTTAACTTATAAACTCCTGATATATCAAATTTATCAATTTTATCTTTAGCATTGTAAAGGATAGTGGACAGATTGTGTTGAGATTTAAAGGCTACTTTTATGTTATGTTTAGAAAGAGTATTAGCTATGTTTTCTGATAGGGCACCACAATATGACAAAGATATATAAGATGAACTATCTTTATCATTTTTTCTTTTGGGATATATTGAATTAAAAGCTAGTTGTTTTTGTTTTTTAGTAATTAATTTCGTTATGTTTTGTTGGGAGAAATTGTTTGATATTGCAATCCTTTCAATATTTAGTTCGTCTTGAAGATCTTCTTCAGAGAGAGGCAAAGAGAATGCTCTATGTATCATTGAATTGTATGCAGCCATTTTGTGTTGTAAAGGGTGAAAAGAGTCATTAGATATAGTATTACCTGTAAACGTTGGTTTTCTAAAAATTTAAAATTAGAAAACCAACGTTTACAGGTAGTACTATATCTAGTAACTCTTTTCACCCATTACAACACAAAATGGCTACATACAATTCAATGATACATAGAACATTCTCTTTGCCTCTCTCTGAAGAAGATCTTCAAGAAGAACTAAATATCATTGAAAGGATTGCAATATCAAACAATTTCTCCCAACAAAACATAAAGAAATTAATAACTAAAAAACAAAAACAACTAGCTTTTAATTCAATATATCCCAAAATAAAAAATGGTAAAGATAGTTCATCTTATATATCTTTGTCATACTGTGGTATCCTATCAGAAAACATAGCTAATACTCTTTCCACACATAACATAAAAGTAGCCTTTAAATCTTAACACAATCTGTCCACTATCCTTTACAATGCTAAAGATAAAATTAATAAATTTGATAAATCAGGAGTTTATAAGTTAAAATGTTCAGAGTGTGATAGCTTGTATATTGGATAAAGTGGTAGAAGCTTTAAAACTCGCTTTTCAGAACACCACCGTCATATAGACTACAAAAAACAGACTCGAGCTTTGCCAACCATTGCTTAGAAGACAGCCACAGTTTTCCTGATTTAAGCAACACTGACATATTACATTATTCAAAAAAGGGCCAAAAGTTAAATATTCTTGAATCTTTAGAAATATATAAACATAGTAAAAATAAAAATGTAAATTTGCTTAATGACCAGACAGAACTTGGGTTTTCCCCGTTATTTGTTGTCGCCAAATAATAATTAGTTCGCAAAATTTAGTACCTCCCCTTTGTAATAATGTAATTTCTCAGGTAGTCTTTATTTATTGTTAAATTTTCTCATGTTTCTGTATTGAATACTTAGTCTGCCTTTGTATTTCAGTTTGAAAATGACTCTGTGAGTTGAAACTGCAGTCACTGTTTTCTTAATAAATTTAGTGGTATAAAACATAGTAGTTCCTTTAAAACATTTCCAGAAGATGATTAACTACCACATAGTAACGGCTACTAGCATCAACTTTTTAAAAGTAAGCGATGTCTCGACACAAGTAGCCAAGCTTAACTGGATATTCGCCGGTCATACTTTAAGACAGAAAGACAGTAGATGGAACAAAATAATCCTAGAATGGAGACCCTGGCAATACAAAAGAAGAAGAGGAAGACGCAAATGAGATGGACAGACGACTTAAAAAAGCAAGCCGGATAAAGATGGGTACAAACCGCTCAAGATAGAGAACAATGGAGAAAACAAGGGGAGGTCTATGTTCAAAGATGGATGACTGAGGCTCATTAGATAGATAGGGACATTAAGGACAAAAACCCTGCAATAAAGCCTTGAAACATGCAAAAGAAATAGTTGTATACCAAAAATAAATAAAATTTTCAATTTTTGCCAATTCAGTAATAAAACATGATTTTTTTATGCACGTATTTTTAGGGTTTAAAACTTGCTTGACTTATTGTTGTTCTTGTCAGTTTAAGCCCTCTGCTGTCAATTTAGGGTGGTTTTAAAATTAAACTATGTTAGTGAATCCAGCTTTTCATGTTTTAATGGATATGCAGACATATAATGATTCGCTAAGGATCTTTTTGAATAACCGGTCACCAATATATATATATATATATATATATATATATATATATATATATATATATATATATATATATATATATTCAAAGTATTTTAATTTTAGATTGCATCGTAAAATGTTTAAAAAATTACTGAACAAGCTATTTTATTTAAGTCAGAAGAAGTTGCAGAAAGCGAAGAAGTACCACCAGCACAACCCGTTGCTATCGACTTGTCGCAAATGAAATCATCCCATGGATCGCGTGGTTCCGTTGTATCTAAAGCTGATATGGACGCTCGTTTAAGCGGGTAAATTGTTTTCTATCATATATTAGAGAAAATCACAGTAATCACAAAATATTTATATATATATATATATATATATATATATATATATATATATATATATATATGTATGTATATATATATATATATATATATATATATATATATATATATATCAGGGTGATTCAAAAATCGATCACGAAACTTAAGGGGGTGATTCTACTTGACAAAATAAGGGTAGAGCTTCATATAATTTTTTTTCAAAATGTCATTCGTTTTCGAGTTACAAGCCGTCCAAGTTCAAGTTTTTATTTTTTGTTTTTTGAATTACTCGCTTACAGGAAAACCGATTTGACTAATATTTGAAAGATAGGCTAAGTCTTCTGCGCTTCATTATTTTAGTAACAATTCACATTGATTGTTTGCCGCTAGAGGGCACTTTACCTACATTGAAAATTGTTTTTTTGTCATAATTTTTTAGTGTTGACAGCTACAGTAGTTTTTGGCATAATTTCTGAAAGACTGATGCCAGGCCTTTAAAAAAGGTGCTCTTTATTTACATCGCTAAACCCAACGGTTTAGACGTAAATCACCCTTAAAAATTAAGTGGTAAATTTACTTTTCTCATTTCATTACCACCAGCTACCAGGTAAATAGCTATCAAAGTATACTAGAGCTGTCAGTTTAACATCAAATAAATTCGCTTTTTAAACTATTTAATTTATAATCTTAAAATAACTAATAATGGCTAATCACCAATATTCAAATATCGAATATTGTGATATCCATTTTTGTTATGGAAAAGCAAATGGTAATGCAGAGTTGGCAAGAAGATATTATATGGAGAGTTATCCGGAAAGAAATATCCCTCATGCTCAAACATTTTCCAGTGTGCACAGGAGGCTTGCGGAATGTGGTTCCTTTAAAAGTTATAATGGAAATAGGGGAAGACCTAGAACTGCTAGAAACGTGCAACAAGAAGAAAGAGTGCTTGAAATTATTGAAGATAATCCAGGTATTAGTACTAGAAAAATTGGGAATGAAGTGCGGCTCTGTCAGGCTAGTTCATGGAGGATACTAAGAGAAGAACAACTCTACCCGTTTCATTCAAAAAAGGTGCAGGCTCTTTATGACGATGATCGGCCGAGACGGTTGGAAATGTGCAATCAGATCCTAGCTAAGTATGAACACGATAATCGATTAATTGGCGTCATATTATTCACTGACGAAGCTGGTTTCACTCGTGATGGCATAACAAATCTACACAACATCCACACATATGCTTACGAGAACCCAAACAATGTGGTAGAAACGAAACATCAGCATAGATTTTCACTAAATGTGTGGGCAGGGATAATAGGAGATTACCTTATTGGTCCTCATTTCTTTGATGGCCCATTAACTGGTGACGTATACTTAGATTTTATCCAAAATCGTCTACCATTGTATCTGGAAGATGTGCCATTGGAAGTAAGGGCCAACATGTGGATCCTCCAAGACGGAGCTCCGCCCCACTTTAGTATACGTGTCCGACAGTATTTGAATGCAACGTATCCTGAGCGATGGATAGGACGAAGTGGACCATTGGCATGGGCAGCGAGGTCACCAGACCTTAATCCTATGGATTTTTTCTTTTGGGGTCATTTGAAACAATTGGTGTACGATATTCCAGTAATCAACGTCGAGGATCTTCGCTTCAGGATAATCGAAAAGTGCCAAATTATTAAAGAAACACCAGGAATTTTTCATCGAGTTAGGCGACATTTTTTGAAGAGTGTTAGGAAATGTATGGAAGAAAATGGGGGACATTTTGAGAATCTTTTTTAGTTTGTTTAGTACTGTTTCATTAATTTTTATCAATTAAATGTATATCGCAATAATCCATAATATGAATATTTACTGATTAGCCATTATTAGTTATTTTAAGATTATAAATTAAATAGTTTAAAAAGCGAATTTATTTGATGTTAAACTGACAGCTCTAGTATACTTTGATAGCTATTTACCTGGTAGCTGGTGGTAATGAAATGAGAAAAGTAAATTTACCACTTAATTTTAAAGGGTGATTTACGTCTAAACCGTTGGGTTTAGCGATGTAAATAAAGAGCACCTTTTTTAAAGGCCTGGCATCAGTCTTTCAGAAATTATGCCAAAAACTACTGTAGCTGTCAACACTAAAAAATTATGACAAAAAAACAATTTTCAATGTAGGTAAAGTGCCCTCTAGCGGCAAACAATCAATGTGAATTGTTACTAAAATGATGAAGCGCAGAAGACTTAGCCTATCTTTCAAATATTAGTCAAATCGGTTTTCCTGTAAGCGAGTAATTCAAAAAACAAAAAATAAAAACTTGAACTTGGACGGCTTGTAACTCGAAAACGAATGACATTTTGAAAAAAAATTATATGAAGCTCTACCCTTATTTTGTCAAGTAGAATAACCCCCTTAAGTTTCGTGATTGATTTTTGAATCACCCTGTATATATATATATATATATATATATATATATATATATATATATATATATATATATATATGTGTGACCAGTAAAGTCCGCATCATATGGGATTTTTTTCATTAATAGCTTTATTCGAAATTTGACTTTTTCACCAATTTCTGCTTCGATCAAGATGAAAATTAACCAAGAAAATAATAATCACGTGATTATCAGTATCTGTCAAATTTTTATTTTTTTCCAAAAAAAAAAATCTAAAGTGGGGTTATATCTCAAAATATCGAAAAAAGTTATTAGAAAAAGTTTTGCTAAATGCAATTTTTAGCCCATATGCAAAATTTCAGCTGTATAACATAATTTAGATTTTTTGCCGATTTTTTTGTAAATTACACCACTGTTGCAAAATAAGACTCAACGCAACCTACATAAAACTTCTTAGTTTTGACAATGCTTCATCCCAGACATATTTTGTTTAAAGTAGCGCCATATTAAATGTGTGTTTTTCTACAAAATTCAGATAGGGCTATTAAAATTTGGTCACATGTGATGTAAACAATAATATATAGGATGTTCCATTTAACACATAAGCAAGTTGACAAAAACTTTTGGGATAACCGGAACCGGAACCTCTTGAAAATATTTTGGCCGGGTTGCCCCCATCGACATCAGTATGCTGTCAAATTTTCTAAATTGTTATATATATAGTTTTCAATATATAGATCGAATTGTTGGCCGGTAGGACACTCTGCATATTTGTATAAAATCTTCATTATTAAAATGTTAGTACTGGAACAATGAAATATATGATTTCGATCTAGCTCTAGTTGAAATCTAATGGCAAAAAATGATCAGATTTTCTTAATAGCTTACAAAAACAACTATTGCACCAAGGCGCCGATTTTGCCTCTTGTACTATAGTTTATTCAAGAACTAGAGAGAGCACTAAATAATTTTTTACCCTTCGCAAAATACTTGTGTTCTTTAGTCTGGGGTTTTTGGCAAAATCTGTTAGACATATATATTTTTCATAGAAATGGGTTAGACATTTTATAATCAAAAATACCGGTCTATAATAATAGACTATTTGGGTTAGATAACAATAGATATTTGGATGTGTGAAGTGTTAAAAAAGATTTCAATCCTTGTCATAGGCATCGGAAAGAGGTTTATTTTATTACTATTTGTAGCATAAAATATTATTTCGGTAATAAACATAAAATAAAAAGTTTTTATAATATTATTTTATTTCTTATGATTTTTTAATAATTCACATACATTAGAAAATATAGATAATTATGACATATTTAACACAAATCATAACCGTATTTTGGCGTAGAAACCGTTTTAGGCACATTCAGCCTTTTTCTCCCAGAAAAAGTTATAATTTAAATACTTATAAAATATCCATTGTCAAAAATACAAGAAGTTCAACATCTATAAAAAAATAAATTCGTCTATATAATGTGAAAATTTTTTTGGGCTATCAGTCATTTTATTATTAATTAAAAACGTTTTTAGGACATTTGACGTTTCAGTTTATTTATTTCTTAAACCATCTGCAGAATTACAATTAAACACTAAAAAGGGATTCAAATGTTATTAATTTTTATATGTTAAAAATATTTAAATAATAAATTGTGTTTACGCTGGTAAACATTACGTATCTAATTCGTAATCCAAGTCAGTGAAGCTATCTTCGCCCAAATTAATTATAATTGGTTCCTCTATCGGATCATGAGATCGAGTTTCCACATTTTCTTTTATTCTTTTATTATATGGATTTTTTCAAATTTTCTGCAGTAACTTTATTCCAAAAAATTTTTCAAAAGTTCTGTTAAATTACTAATTTTGTAAGTTGTGTTATTTCTAGCAACTCTACCTTTTACTTGATAGAGATATTTCCTTCATCAACGGACATTTTCTGGACGATCTACAAGAACAGATTTCCTATCTGGTTTTTCCTAGCAAAAATTAAGTTCTCTGAGCAATTTCCAGAGCTCAGTCCTTTAATTTCAGGTAAATCCCGATTTTCATTGATTTTAGTTAGAATTTTGTCGACGCTTGGGATCTGTTTTTCATAATAAGATGTATGTACAATTCCTTTTTGTGCAGTTTACATTTCTTCTTCCAACGAGGTTTTTCGTCTGCCTGTGATCGAATGTGACTTGGGAGTACTAAAAATTCCAGTTGTTTTTTTCTCCTTCAGTATTCGGTACATAGTAGATTTTCCAACTCCTGTCATGTTGGAATACATCTCAACAGAACTTTTAACAGTATTATCTAGATATTGATATGTTAAAGCATCATAAACATTCATCGTAATAAGTTTTTCGTTGAGGAAGAAATGCCCTAGTTTAACTATTTTGGAATAAATATAGATGTAGAAGCCATATCTTTTGGGTATCTCACTAATCTCATATAATATATAAAAACAAGCACAAACAAGATAAATCACCAAGGACACACTGTAAGGTGTACTTTGCTCACTGACAGAAATTAAATTGCACTGTATTGTTGCAGTAAATTTATAAAACCTTATAATGTTTGAATATAATTAAATATAATTAGATTCATGTCAGTTCCCAGTTACCTGCGGCACTGGAGCAGGTAAGTTGGAGGTTTCGATAACAGTTTTATTACTCTCTCTAGTTCTTGAATAGAGTATAGGAATGTGTATGCTTGCGATCGCCCCTCCTCTTTCCAGGAGCTTTGAGTTCAGGAAAATAGACACGATTCTGCCTCTTATACTAGGAATTGTATGTTACCCGCATCCTCTTCCCATGTCGACAACTTATTTTTTTTTATGATCGCCCCCCCCTCTCCAAAAACTTCAAATTCAGTAAAATAGACCCGACCTGCCTTTTACACTAGAAATGGGAATGTTGCTGATTTCTCCCCCCCCCCCCCCCGTCGCCAGCTTGCTTTCGCTTGCCATACTGTACTTTTGTGATATCACCGCCCCCCCACCCCCAAAGATTGAGGCTGGATCCGCCCCTGATTGCACCTTTCCTAACATGTATAAGGAACTTTATAGGAAAATAATTTTCCATTAATACATAAAACATAATAATCATTTCTTACCAAAACGTAATTAAAGTATTATATATATATGAAGAATTTTAAATTTTTAGCTATTCTGTTGAAAAACACAGTATCTATTATGACGTAGAAAGCAGACATCCAGCATCAGAAGGCGATCTTCTAGAATTTTTCGATTTAGACCGTTAAGATCGTTTAATTATGCTAGACGACATTGAACAAGAAGCTGAAGAAGAAGAGGTCAAATCAACAGTTGAAGAAGAATCACTAGCTCTGGTTAGAGAACCTTATTACCAGAAGTACGACGCGTGTCTCGAAGACATCGCTATTAAAAAAATTAAGAATAACGTTCTTCAGAAAAAAGTTGTGATGTATTTAAAAAGGCGAAAGGTTAGTTTGATGCTATCGCAGCATATTCACTAAGGTGTCGGTTATTATCCTATAATTTTTTTTTTTCGGCTACGCCCTCTAGGTCACAGTTGATGCTCTAAAACTAAAATTTAGAAACAAAAAAAAAAATCGTTTCCTATGACTTTTTCCTTTTGCCTTCGACCTGAGATATTTTTGTTCTATAATGTTCACTTTGGCATCCTTTAAAATACACATCGATGGTAAGATTGGTAACTTCCTGCTAACAAAGTGGCGGCCCAAAAATGGTAACTTTTTGCGGTTTTGTGAAAAAATGTTCAATATAAAAGTTGTAGATAATGAAACCCTATCGATATTTATCAACTAGGGGGAGTACGGACAAAATGACGGGGTGTTTTGTTTTTTAATCATATTTCTTTATTTAACGTAATTAAGTCTCATTAATTTTTTACTTAGGTCCATTGACTATCATTGACACAGTCTTATAATTAAGTAGGAACTATAATAAATATATATTAAGAAAAAATGTAACCAATCACGAAAACCATTTTGTCCATATAGTAAAGACAAAATGACATACACGGTAAGGACATAATGACATACTAAAATTTTAAGAACACAGTTCACAAATAAATCGTTTGGCCTTCTTTGGGACATCAGCACATGAAGCATGAGCCCAAAGAGAACAAGTCATACATCGTAACCAACCTTTACCGGGCTTAGAACGGGAAAAGAGATCATTGCAATAAATGCAAGCGCAGTCGTTATCATCGTCTTCTGTCTCGCATATGAAATCTTCATTTCCTGATCTATCATCTATTAGAGTAGGTTTACGCTGCCTCGATGCTCTCGATCTCTTTTCTAATGGTAGTGCATTTTTGTAAGCAGGAATGTTTTTTTCATCACTATCAAAAATATTTCTTTTAACCTCTCTCTTCTTTTCTGCTGGTGGATCCTTTAGTCTGTTTTTGGCAATAACTTCTTGCATATTTGGAGTAGAAGTTAAAAGCCAATCACCTTTGACAGGTTTCAATTTTCTTTTTCCTTGGCCTCGAATGAACTGCCCCTATGGTGCTAGCGAAATAGTTGCAACTGGATATGCTAGTGATTGCTTTGATATACCAGGTCTCATACGGTTATCGTAAGCTGCTCCAGTCACCTCAACTGCATTAGACTCCTCTACGTTTGTTTCTAAATCCAGGTTCATTACATCAGAAATAACAACTCCATTATCGGCATCAGTGGTTGCTTTTGTAGTGTTTTGTGAAGAATCCACTTTATCATCATTTGTTGCTGATGGATCTAAAATAGATGCAACATTGTTATTCGGATCTTCTTGGATTGGAGAAGTGTTGATACATTAAGCTGATGGCAAATTTGAGCTGGGAAGTTCAAGTGTACTGTCTGCAATATCCTCCTGATTCAACGGAATATTTGTAGTCTCTGCAGGTTCAAACATGTAGTCTGAAAAAATATCAGGATTGACAGGCCAGATGTCTGGCTTTTTAAAGCCACTCATTTCATTTTGAAAAGTTGCGGCCTTTCCATATGCTTCATTAATCAAACACCCGATTTGTAAATGGGTAAAAACGCGCCCTGGATGATTTTTTCGCCACTTAGAAATTTCTTGATTGAAATAAGTTTTTAGTGGTCCATAGATACTGACATCGAAAGGTTGCATTCTATGAGTGCAATGTGGCGGTAAAAACAACATATGAATACCATTTTCTTTAGCATAATTCAAACATTTGATGCTTTTATGACTTGAGTGACCATCACAACTAAGTAGGACCGGGTCGTCAATACTAGATTTCGTATGTGCTTGAAAATGTTTTAACCATTTTACAAACATCTTTTTGTTTATCCATCCTGATTCTTGTGCTAATCCAAGAGTGCCGATGGGAGCTTCATCAACAAGTTCATTTTTCTTATTCTTCCTAGGAAATATCATACATGGAGAAATAAATGAACCGATGGCATTCGTACAACACACTAATGTCACATTTGAACCTCTCTCAGCACTGGTGAGACAGCCGACTTGTTTCCTGCCTTTAGTGGCCAAAATTTTTTGTGGTTTCTGGACTGTAGTGAGTCCGGTATCATCCATATTATATATTCGGTGAGGTTCCAAATTGTGAGACCAAAAATTCTTCATAAATACGGAAAAAATGAGCTAACTGTGGTTTATCAAACGCTTGCGCTCTTGCAGCAGAAGTTGGTTCTGGGGTGCGCAGAGAAATGTCCTTATTTCTTCTCAGGAAGCCTTCAAGCCAGTCTTGTCCAGTACGTTTCTTGTCCTTGTTGAAAGGGTGATCGAAACCATTTTTTTTCGGCTAGTTCAAAGTCAAGCTCTTGGAGTGAGTTCTAAAAACTTTATGTGTTCTACTAATTGCTTCTCGATTTCGGTTGGAAATGTTTTCTTGAATCTTCCTACTCCTTTAGATTTAGAGTCCAAGGTTTTATTCATATTGAGTGTATGTCTTCTAAGCGTCGCTTGAGGAATACCAAATGTTTTCGCATCCAATTCCCACCCCATTTTTTTTGCTTCCATGCTTCAATAACCTTACTCATGGATTCGTGGGTCCAAGACTGCTGATTAGTTTTTCTTTTGTAGTTTCGTGGCATATCACCTAAACAAAATGATAAATGTTAATTAACAGAAACTCTACGGACAAAATGACATACTATGTCATTTTGTCCATTGTATATGTATGTCATTTTGTCCAAATATAAACAAAACCAATAAAAAATCATAATTCCTTCAATCAACTAATAATCGTAATACAGTTAATTCAAATCACTTGGTACTATCATAGTTCATCGATTTAAATAGAAATAATTACAAATAACAACAAATAACTCACCAGAAAACAAAAGAAAACCATCCGCAAAATAAACTTCTGTAGACACGAAACACGTTCAAACTCGTTACTCGGACGCGACTGTGGCAATGGCGCTCAATGTCTGACAGGATTGTAAATATGGCTGCCGTCACGTTTTACAGTGGCGGGAACGTCGCTATAGCTCACCAATTTTGAAATAAGGCGAATATGTCATTTTGTCCATATTTCCCCTATACTTGGGAATAAAATCATTAGAAAACTTCTTTAAAATAACTAAACCAAACAAATTTATCAGGTAACTAAATGTATATAACCTAGTGTTTTTGTTTCAAAAATTTTTGAATTGAAAACAAAAAATTATATTCAGAAACATGTTTTTCCAAAATTTTGTTGCATTTAGATGGCTTTTACCATATACACTTTAAATAATTTTTATATAGTAGTTTCTGATAATTTTGTGATGTTAGAAAAATAATCTAAAGAAGTACATATAAATAATTCCGAATTTAGAAATTGGAAGCCTTAAAACACAAAATTATGTTGCTCATGAATTACCATCCTACATTTATAACACGAATTTTCGCGATAATAATATTTTTTTCAGGTGGAAACCTAATGAAGTATATTGGTTTTCACAATATCTGTTATGGCTGTGTAATGGGAAAGTGGGGCAAACGTCAAATACAAATTGTAGGGCTCATTTCTGACCTCCAAAAGAGCTTTCATAACCTTAACACGTTTTCAGTATCTTTTAGAATTTGTTTGTCAAATTTGATTCTCTCTCTTTCTCTCTCTCTTTCTCTCTCTCTCTCTCTCTCTCTCTCTCTCTCTTTGTCAACCTCTGTCCATCCACTCCTGGATAGTAGGCTCTCAATTGTTTCCATCTTTCTCTATTATTCGCCAATCTCATCCACTGTTTACCCGCCACTGTCCTTATGTCGTCTACCCATCTTTTTTGAGGTCTTCCCGTGCTTCTTGTTGTCTCCCTCGGTCTCCATTCCAGGATTCTTCGTGTCCATCTGTTGTCCTCATATCGGGCTATGTGACCAGCCTATCGCCACTTCATCTTTGCAACCTCCTTCACGATGTCTTTGACTTTCGTTCTGCGTCTTATCTCGGTGTTTCTAATCCTGTCTCAAGCATGTTTTTTTCCATCGCTCTTTGGACTGTTTCTAATCTTTTAGCGGACTTTTTGGTGAGGGACATGGTCTCTAATTCATACGTACACACCGGTAATATGCATGTGTCGTATACTTTTCTTTTTAGATTTATGGGAATTGAATTACTTTTCAGGATGTCTGCAAGTTTACCGAAAGCGGCCCATGTCATCTGTGTTCTTCTTTTTATTTCAGCATCCTGGTTGGATTTTCCTAATCTGATGTCATGACCCAAGTATACATAGTGTTCGACGTTTTCTATCCTCTGGTTCTTTCAAGGTCACTTTTTATTTCAGCATCCTGGTTGGATTTTCCTAATCTGATGTCATGACCCAAGTATACATAGTGTTCGACGTTTTCTATCCTCTAGTTCTGTATTGTTATGTTTGCCTGCTCGTAGCTCATTATTTTTGTTTTGTTGTAGTTCATTTTAAGGCCTACAGATGCGGATACGTCATTTACCTGTTGTAGCATTTCGTTCAATTCTTGGAAATTACTTGCTATTAAGATTATGTCATCAGCAAATCTGAGATGGTTCAAGTATATTCCGTCGATGTTTATACCTTTGATGTCACATTTAATTTCCTTAAAAATGTCCTCTAGGACTAGAGTGAACAGTTTTAGCGAGATAGTGTCCCCTTGTCTCACTCCCCTTTGTAGTTTTATGGGGTTCGTGTTTGTCTTGTCGTCTATTTTTATTTGAATGGTTGCATTTTCGTATATGTTCTTTATGATGTTTATGTATCTTGAATCGATTCTTGCGTTTTCTAAGGATTGTAATACTGCTCATATTTCGACGGAGTCGAATGCCTTCTGGTACGTTATATTGGGTGCACTTCTCAATTAGTATTCTTATGGTGTGTAGGTGATCTGTGGTGCTAAAGCGTTTTCTGAATCCAGCTTGTTCGACAGGTTAGTTTGATTATTTTTAAAAATTTACTGATCTGAATTAAGCGCACTCAAAAACCTGTTGATCAATGTATGTCATACACGTATTATTATTTATTTTCTTATAAGCTTTAATGGGTTTATTAGAATTGCAAAATTAATTTTTAATAATTTGTAACAAGTTGTATGTTAATACTTACAACAACTGAATAGGACGTAGTTTTTCCCGTACAATCAGATGTTAGTGTTTATTTTGCAAAAAAAAGTTAATTTTGTAATAATTTCTTTAAAAAAATTATCAAAACAAATGCAATGTTGCAAAACTAAAAACACATTTGAATTCAACGATATCTCCAACCCTTTAAATCAAATATGATTTTAGAGTTTATTTTGCAAAAAAAGTTAATTTTGCAATAATTTGTTTAAACAAATTAATTTTGCAAAACTAAAAACAAATTTAAATTCAGCGATGTCTCCAACCCTTTTATTCTTATTTGTTTTTAGTGTTTATGTTGCAAAAAAAAGTTAATTTTTCAATAATTTCTTTAAATAAATTATTTAAACAAAGTAATTTTGCAAAACTAATAAGAAATTTTAATTCAGCGATGTCTCCGACCTTTTAGATCATGTATGATTTTAGTGTTTATTTTGCAAAAAAAGTTAATTCTGCAATAATTTGCTTAAAAAAATTATTTAAAGAAATTAATTTTGCAAAACTAAAAGCTAATTTGGATTTAGAGATGTCTCTGATCCTTTAAATCATATATTATTTTAGTGTTTATTTCGCAAAAAAAAGTTAATTTTGCCATAATTTGCTGTGATGCGTTTTACTTAAGAGGGCAAGCAGGTCGTGCTCTACGGATCTACTTCGTTCACGGCAGCGGAACATCGGTCAGTGGATATTTCTCGTGCAGACAGTCATCGGTCAAATGCTCAGCGCAGAGGTATCGGTTTGACCGTATCTACTTATATTCGGGATATCTCTGCTCTCTAAACTGATCAACGGTTTGATTGCCTGAAGGTCAAAACATCTATTCGGTGGTCGGTTCTCGGGCGCCACCCTCGGGATTCATGTGGTCGAGGGCCCACTTACGCACCGGGCAGCTTGTTACAGTGGAGAAACGGCAAGCCAGGGATCAATTGTGCGTATTAGTGCTGGCTGCCGGCTGTCAATTGTTACCTGTAATGTTAAAAATGGGACTAGGGAATGAAACAAACGGTTTTAAAACATCCTGTATCCTGTATTCCATTCTTCTATAAAAAGACATGGCCTAAAACTAACTTACAGTCTAAGATGGACAATAATATAAACAAATAAACGGTCTGGAGGGCAAGAGTATGTTATGAGAGCTGTTCACGGTAGCTCGTACTAGTCGGTAGCGCTGGCGACGATAACTCGGCGGTATCATTCGCGAAGTTATTCACGTTACCTCATACTACACGGTTGCGACGCTATTCACGATGGTTCGTACGCAAATTTTTCGCGTTTCGTATCTAAAATTCGACCGACGGCGGATGTAAAAAGAACCCGGTATCGAAAGGAGATAGGCGGCGTTTCTACACGCGGTAGCGGCGATAAAGGTCGAGGCGACAGTTGTTAAGCGCCCTTATCAACGGACAGCGGAGGGCACCCGGCAGTAAAACATATTCCTGGTCATTTGCTAGACTAGGTCCGGCAGGCGACCCAGGCAGTCCGTTTGGACTGAGGGACCCCACGATCAACTTCTGCTTTCCATAGCGAGGCTTTGGTCTACAGGAGTGCATTGTGAGTGTCACTTTGGTTTCCGGGCCGTAGCCTTATAAACCTCCGGTCTTCACTCTTTGGTGTTTCCGCTCCAGGAACCGGTGCCCTATTGCTTCGTACTTCCTTGCATTTCGCATACAATGCAAGGTTTGTCTCTCTACGCCATTCGCACTTCATTCACTCAGTCTCGCACATACTTATAAATTTGGATAAGGGGCTTTTGGCACCCTAATGCGTAGGATGTAGCCCGTGAGAGATATTCCTCTGGGCTCTGTTTTCTTCTAACCTATTCAACGAAATAAGGGTCTGCTCGAGCTTAAGTAGTCGGCCTGAGCTCCCACTACGCTGACGTGTAACGGCGTGCAGTGATCGCGCATACAATACTGCTGTATTGCGCGATTACTATGGTCAGACGCTCTGAAAATCTAGGAAAATTATATTTCCCGGCATAGCGCGGTAAATCTAATTATATGTCGGTAATCTTGAAATTTTAAGCATTCTTTTCCCGCAAGAATCAGATTTTTCGGATGTAAAATAAATAAATTAAATCCCGGCGAACATACTCACCCAAAAATATGGTAACCTCGTTACATTGCTTAAACAAATTATTTAAAGAAATTAATTTTGCAAAACTGAAAGTAAATTTGACTCTTGAAATCATATATTATTTTAGTATTTATTTTACAAAAGAAAGTTAATTTTGCAATAATTTGCTTAAATAAATTATTTAAACAAATTAATTTTGCAAAACCAAAAGCTACTTTTTTTAATAATTTGCTTAAACAAATATTTAACAAATTAATTTTATAAAACTATAAGCAAATTTGAATTAAGCGATATCTCCGATTCTTTAAATCATATATGATATTAGTGGTTATTAGCAAAAAAATTAATTTTGCAATAATTTTTGTAAACAAATTATTTAAACAAAATTGATTTTGAAAAACTAAACCAAATTTGAATTCAGCAATGTCTCCGATCCTTTGAATCATATATGGTCTCTATGGGTTATGCTTTAGAACTTAATGGTCACGAAAGAGAAACAAAATGACGTGAAATAATCATGAAGGTCATTGTGAAGATCAAATTTTTAAACATATTTGGACGTAAAATTTACCGCTCTTTCAATTGCATATATTAAAAATAGGGATTCTATTTGAAAAAATATAGCGGACCTTCATTGATTTTTCGTTGACAATTATTTCAGATATGACCTTGACCTTTATCAAATCAATCATTCCTGGGAGATTTTTAGCTATTCCATTACTTGCTTACCATCGACGTCAAATGGTAGTTTTTACCCGCAAAGTGAGTTATGGCCGCTACAAAAAATAGGTTTCTAATATTTTTCAATGTTCTACTCGTATGCCAATTTTCATTATATTCGGAGAGTTACTCTTGAGTGGGGTTACTTGTTAGAAGAACGAGATTCGGATTGATTCTTCGTTCACTACTGAAACGTGAGTAAGATAAATACAATGAAGTTCTAAAATTAACTTCTTCTTCTTCTTCTTCTTCTTCTTCTAGGTAGAACCAAGTTCTGTTATCTATACAATGCCTCATCGATCCTCGTTTGAGGTCGGAATCCAGCTGTCTCTCCATCTTTTGGGGGGCCGTCCAGGCGGCCGTTTGGTGTTTGGTTTCTCTCTCATCACGGTTTTTGCTAGTCTGTCATCGTCCATTCGTTCCACGTGATCTCTCGACTGCCTACGATGGTTTCTAACCCACTTCACAACATCCCCCACTCCGCAGTCCTCGCGTATTTTTGCGTTTCTTATTCTATCTCTTAAACTTGTTCCCGTGATCATTCTCAGCGTTTTCATTTCTGTTCTCATAATTTGTTTTGTCTTTGTGGTTTTCATTTCTTGTTTCTGCGCCGTAGGTCAGTATCGGTCTTACACAGACCTTGTAAATTCTTGCTTTGCTCTCAACCGTCATATGTTTATTGTTCCAGATTATGTCTCTTAGTTGGCCTGATATCATGGCCGCTTTGTTGGCCTGTGTGCGTACTTCTTCTGTTACTGCCCTGTTACTTGTTATATGTGCTCCTAGGTATTTAAACTTCCCAACCTGTTCGATATGTTTGTCATCAACCATTAGTTTGCATCTTACCGGTACTTTTGCTATTACCATTGCTTTGGTTTTCTCCACAGATATCTTCATATTATACTGTTTGGCTGTTCGATTGAGATGGAAAAGCATTCTTTGTAAGTTGTCCTCGCTATCTGCTGTCAAGGCAACATCGTCTGCAAAGCATATAATCTGAACGGTGTTGTGTCTCATTGGGTACCCAATATTTGTGTTTTTTACCTCATCAATGATTTCGTCCATGATTACATTGAAAAGTGTTGGACTTAGGCTATCACCCTGTCTTATTCCTATGGATAGAGGATTTCCTCTGTTAGAGTGTTATTTGTTTTAATTACCATGGTGTTTTTGGAAATCAGTTCGTATATTGTGCGTATGACTGCTTCGTCTACTTGTTTTCTTCGCAGTAGTTCTGTTATGTGTTCCAGTTTGACTCAGTCGAACGCTTGTGTAAAGTCCACAAAACAAATGAACAGCGGTTTATCGTATTCGATAGATTTTTCAACCAGCTGTCTGATAATAAATATACCGTCGATAGTAGAGCGGTTATTCCGGAAGCCCTGCTGTTCTTCGCACGCCCCTAACTTGTCTACGATCCGTTGTGACAGTATTTTGGTTAACAATTTGGCTGAACTATTTAGTAGGCTGATTCCCCTGTAATTTTCGGGTTGTTTCTTTGATCCTCTTTTGTGGATCGGAATTGTGATGCTTTTCCGCCATTCGTTGGGTACTGACGTTGTGCGAAGTATTTTTGAAATAGAACAGTGAGCTCTGTGACAAAGCTGGGGCCTCCGTACTTTAGCATCTCATTCGTAATTTGATCGGTACCAGGTGATTTTCTGTTTTTTAATTTCTTAATTGTCAGGTGCATCTCTGCTTCACTCATGTTAACATCTGTTAGTTCTGTGATTTCTTGTTGGTTTTTGTCTACATTGTTTTCTGTAGCTGGTGCCTGGAGTAAGTCCTTAAAATGGCTGACCCATGGTTGGCTGTCGATTGGACTTAGTTGAACGTATTCATTAATTGTTTTTTTTTTTGTTCCTCAGCATGTTCCATATTTTCTTTTGTCCTCCATGTCTTTTGAATACTTTTCCAGTATTCTTTCTTTAGTTGAGCTATTTGACTATTGATTCTGTTTCTCGCCGTTTTGTACTCTTCGAAATGGTTTGTTGTTTTGTGCTGTCGGTATTAACTTCTACTTCAAAGAAATGTATTCATATAGTCTGAATAAAAGAATTTTATTGATTTTCAATATAGGTAGATAACTTCATCAAGGAGAGCGAACCGCCATTAGATCAAATTAACAAATACCATCAGAAATTGGATACTTACAAAGAGGTTTTAGAAGTTAATGATTCACAAAGAAAAATGATGAGCGATGAACTCAATAATCTCAAACAAAAAAGAGCTGAGCACAGTTCCAAATTAGATAAGCTTTTCAAAGCTATGCAAACAAGAGAGGGTAATATTGGATATGGATTGATTCATACCAAAACTGGTAATCCTATTCCTGATAAATTGGTAGAGAGATTGATAAGGCGGCAGAAAACTCAGATGGAGCAAGTTGCATTCATGAGATTGAAATTTATTAAATTAAAGGTAAGAAACACCTCAATATATTTGTGGGAATATATATGAATGTATGTGCGTAGAGTTGAGAGTCGGTACACTGCGACCTGATAGACACATCTCGGTGGATCACTCAATAATACTAGAGCAATGCAAATCAACATCACATGACGGTTTTATACAACATTGTTGGTTGGTGTTGCTCTGATGTTATTGAACGCAATAGCCTAATGAGTCTGATACTAGGACGAAACAGCGCTGTAGTAATTTTTCTGACTCGGAGCTTTCCCATTATCTTAAAGGTCTCCGCTCCGCCCCCCCCCCCCGGATCCCCCCATATATACAGGGTGATTCAAAAATCGATCACGAAACTTAAGGGGGTGATTCTACTTGACAAAATAAGGGTAGAGCTTCATATAATTTTTTTTCAAAATGTCATTCGTTTTCGAATTACAAGCCGTCCAAGTTCAAGTTTTTATTTTTTGTTTTTTGAATTACTCGCTTACAGGAAAACCGATTTGACTAATATTTGAAAGATAGGCTAAGTCTTCTGCGCTTCATCATTTTAGTAACAATTCACATTGATTGTTTGCCGCTAGAGGGCACTTTACCTACATTGAAAATTTTTTTTGTCATAATTTTTTAGTGTTGACAGCTACAGTAGTTTTTGGCATAATTTCTGAAAGACTGATGCCAGGCCTTTAAAAAAGGTTCTCTTTATTTACATCGCTAAACCCAACGGTTTAGACGTAAATCACCCTTAAAAATTAAGTGGTAAATTTACTTTTCTCATTTCATTACCACCAGCTACCAGGTAAATAGCTATCAAAGTATACTAGAGCTGTCAGTTTAACATCAAATAAATTCGCTTTTTAAACTATTTAATTTATAATCTTAAAATAACTAATAATGGCTAATCAGTAAATATTCATATTATGGATTATTGCGATATACATTTAATTGATAAAAATTAATGAAACAGTACTAAACAAACTAAAAAAGATTCTCAAAATGTCCCCCATTTTCTTCCATACATTTCCTAACACTCTTCAAAAAATGTCGCCTAACTCGATGAAAAATTCCTGGTGTTTCTTTAATAATTTGGCACTTTTCGATTATCCTGAAGCGAAGATCCTCGACGTTGATTACTGGAATATCGTACACCAATTGTTTCAAATGACCCCAAAAGAAAAAATCCATAGGATTAAGGTCTGGTGACCTCGCTGCCCATGCCAATGGTCCACTTCGTCCTATCCATCGCTCAGGATACGTTGCATTCAAATACTGTCGGACACGTATACTAAAGTGGGGCGGAGCTCCGTCTTGGAGGATCCACATGTTGGCCCTTACTTCCAATGGCACATCTTCCAGATACAATGGGAGACGATTTTGGATAAAATCTAAGTATACGTCATCAGTTAATGGGCCATCAAAGAAATGAGGACCAATAAGGTAATCTCCTATTATCCCTGCCCACACATTTAGTGAAAATCTACGCTGATGTTTCGTTTCTACCACATTGTTTGGGTTCTCGTAAGCATATGTGTGGATGTTGTGTAGATTTGTTATGCCATCACGAGTGAAACCAGCTTCGTCAGTGAATAATATGACGCCAATTAATCGATTATCGTGTTCATACTTAGCTAGGATCTGATTGCACATTTCCAACCGTCTCGGCCGATCATCGTCATAAAGAGCCTGCACCTTTTTTGAATGAAACGGGTAGAGTTGTTCTTCTCTTAGTATCCTCCATGAACTAGCCTGACAGAGCCGCACTTCATTCCCAATTTTTCTAGTACTAATACCTGGATTATCTTCAATAATTTCAAGCACTCTTTCTTCTTGTTGCACGTTTCTAGCAGTTCTAGGTCTTCCCCTATTTCCATTATAACTTTTAAAGGAACCACATTCCGCAAGCCTCCTGTGCACACTGGAAAATGTTTGAGCATGAGGGATATTTTTTTCCGGATAACTCTCCATATAATATCTTCTTGCCAACTCTGCATTACCATTTGCTTTTCCATAACAAAAATGGATATCACAATATTCGATATTTGAATATTGGTGATTAGCCATTATTAGTTATTTTAAGATTATAAATTAAATAGTTTAAAAAGCGAATTTATTTGATGTTAAACTGACAGCTCTAGTATACTTTGATCGCTATTTACCTGGTAGCTGGTGGTAATGAAATGAGAAAAGTAAATTTACCACTTAATTTTTAAGGGTGATTTACGTCTAAACCGTTGGGTTTAGCGATGTAAATAAAGAGCACCTTTTTTAAAGGCCTGGCATCAGTCTTTCAGAAATTATGCCAAAAACTACTGTAGCTGTCAACACTAAAAAATTATGACAAAAAAACAATTTTCAATGTAGGTAAAGTGCCCTCTAGCGGCAAACAATCAATGTGAATTGTTACTAAAATGATGAAGCGCAGAAGACTTAGCCTATCTTTCATATATTAGTCAAATCGGTTTTCCTGTAAGCGAGTAATTCAAAAAACAAAAAATAAAAACTTGAACTTGGACGGCTTGTAACTCGAAAACGAATGACATTTTGAAAAAAAATTATATGAAGCTCTACCCTTATTTTGTCAAGTAGAATCACCCCCTTAAGTTTTCTGATCGATTTTTGAATCACCCTGTATATATATATATATATATATATATATATATATATATATATATATATATATATATATATATATATATATATATATATATATATATATATATATATATATATATATATTCTTGATTCTTAAACCACAGATTATATAATTTTTCCTTTATTTTGTCTTTTCTTGGGTTTAGGTTCTATATTTAATAAAAAAACACAAAACAATTGACGTTTCGCCATTTATTTAAGGCATTTTCAAAACTTTTTCCTCCACGTGAGGCCCATGTGATACTTCTATTCTTCTCTTCCTTAAATAAAGGGCGAAGCGTCAATTGTTTTGTGTTTTTTATTGAATATATAACTTAAACCCAAGAAAAGACAAAATAAAGGAAAAATTATATAATCTATGGTTCAAGAATCAAGAATATATATATATATATATATATATATATATATATATATATATATATATATATGTATATATATATATATATATATATATATATATATTTCTTCATTATGTCTTTTCTTGGGTTTAAGTTCTTTATTTAACAAAAAATTCAAACAATTGACGTTTCGCACTTTATTTAAGGCATTATCAAAATTTTTGATTTATTTTCCTTCCTAAAAATATTTTTTTATATAATTAAAACATTCACACAAGAACATATCTACAATTTTAAAAAACAAACTTTTTAAAATAGTGCTAAATTAAAAAAAAAATTAATTTTACCGGTACACACCTTGACATTTTGTTTATTTATTAATAATGAAATTCGATCTTTTTATTATCTATTTAGGTACTGAGGATACATGGATTGCGAGTGTGTTTTATTTTTTATATATTTTTTATATTTTACAATGCACAAAAAAAACAAAAAAACGCATAAACTCAATTTTATTTTTAAGAGGATATTCAATTTTTGATGCTTATTAACAGGATCAAATACTTATTATTTTTGTTTAAATCAGGTTTGTGTAAATGTGGCTCAAATTTCCTATATCCGTTCTGTCGTTAATAGTGTTTTTATCTTTTTTAATTTCTATCATTTCCTTTATCTACAATTTTTGGTAATTCATATCTTTGTTTTTTATTATGGGACTGTTATAATCAAAAGTATGTTTTTCATCCTTTTTTTACGCTGTTGAGGCCTTTTTTTATATTTATGGCCATTCAATCTGTTCTTTAGTAACTGGCTCGTCAGGCCTATATATTTTTTGTGCAAGGGATCGAATATACTACATTTGATTTATTTATGAGAGGAGTGTATTTAATTTATTATGTGACCTGTGGTATACGATAATATCATGCTTTCTTTAAAATGTGTTGTATTGTTTCTGACAGCTCACTAGTGTAAGGTAATGCTACATATTTTTGCTGTTTATATTTTATGTTTCTTGTTATTAGGTTTTTATAAAATTTATGTGTTCGTTTATTAATTATTTTGGCGAGAGTCTTTTCATTGAAATTATTATTTATTAGTGTCTTTTTCATTTTTTGCAGTATTCTTGGTCTGAATTCTGGAAACGTTAGAGAAAAAGACACTAATAATTAATAATTTAAATGTCTATCACTATCACTAAAATAATTAATAAACGAACATATAAATTTTGTAATAACCTAATAACAAGAAACATAGAACATAAACAGCAAAAATATGTACCATTATCTTACACTAGTGAGCTGTCAGAAAAAATAAAACACATTTTAAAAAAGCATGATATTATCGTAGTATATTCGATCCCTTGCACAAATTATCCCAAAAAATATATAGGCATGACGAGCCAGTTGCTGAAGAACAGATTGAATGGCCATAAATATACGAAAAACGCCTCAACAGCGTTAAATAAACACACACAGGACGAAAAACACACTTTTGATTATAACAGTACCATAATAAAAAACAAAGGTATGAATTACCAAAAATTGCTGATAAAGGAAATGACAGAAATTAAAAAAGATAAAAACACTGTTACCGACAGAACGGATATAGGAAATTTTAGCCACATTTACACCAGCCTAATTTAAACAAAAATATTAAGTATTCGATCCTGTTAATAAGCATCAAAAATTGAATATCCTCTTAAACATAAAATTAAATGTATGCGTTTTTTTTTGTACATTATAAAATATAAAAAATATCTAAAAAATAAAACACACTCGCATTCCATGTATCCTCAGTAGCTAAATAGACTATATAAAGGTTGAATATCATTATTAATAAATAAAGAAAATGTCAAGGTGTGTACCGGTAAAATTAAATATTTTGTAAAAAATTTAATATTTTAAATTGTTTATATAAAAAATATTTTTAGGAAGGAAAATAAACCAAAAATTTTAAAAATGCCTTAAATGAACGGCGAAACGTCATTTGTTTGCATTTTTTTTAAATAAAGAACCTAAACCCAAGAAAAGACAACATAAAGAAAAAAGGATATAATCTTTAGTTTAAGAATCAAGAAAATATAGTATATATATATATATATATATATATATATATATATATATATATATATATATAGGGGCGGATCCAAGGGGGGGGCGATTGCCCCCCACTTAAGAGTTTAGAGTTTAGGAAAATAGACCCGATTCTTTCTTTTATATCATGAATATTTATGCTACTGGCTCCCCCCCCCCTCCGCCGACAACTTATTTTTTCTTGCGATCGCCCCCCCCCCCCTAAGAGTTTGGAGTTGAGGAAAATAGACCCGATTCTAGCTCTTATACTAGGAATGTGTATGCTGTTGGCTTCCACCCCCTCGTTGACAACTAGTTTTTTCTTCAAATCACCCCCCTCAAGAACTTCGAATTTAGAAAAATAGACCCGACCCTGACTTTTACACTAGAGATGGGAATCTTGCTGGCGTCTCTTTCCCCGCCGACAACTTGCTTTCGCTTGCCAAACTATACCTTTGTTATATCATAACCCCTCCCCCCCAAAGAGAGAGAGTCTGGATCCGCTCCTATATATATATATATATATGTAGATGTGATATGTTTTTGTTGTGTTTTATTTGTGAACTTTTGTTCCCCCCAAAATTCATGGAGCTCAATATCTTTGTAGTGCAAGATTTTAAGTCCTTTACTCACCTGGGATAGTTTCGTTTTTCAATTTGACATTTTCATTGTTGAGAGGGTTTGACAGTTACAACGTCACGCTTGCCTTGCGTGTTGGCGAGGGGTGTAAAAGAATACTGAAAGAGATGTAGTCATTGAGAGAATTTGAGATTGAGGAATTGTTTTCACTATAGTGAGGCGCAGACACAGTCGAATTCCTGAAGTAGATCTGTCTCCTGTCTGGATCACAGAAGAATATCTACCTACTATCCTGTTAAAATAAGTGCATAGATTTAAATTAATAATGATTGTTAATAATATAGGGTATGGTTCAAGAAAAATTAGACTCCATAGACAAACTCGACCAATTAGAAAACAACCTCCGGCTCGCCGATTACGAACAATTAAAAGTAGAAAACCGAAACTATGCAGACAAAATTGAAGAACGAGACGAAGAACTAACAAGATTGAGAGCCAAATGTCAAAATACGATTCAAATTTTGGCTCATATGAGAGAAAAATCCGCAGCCTTAGAAAATGATTTATACGATCTTAAACTTGAGTTGAGTGAAGTCGCTGCTGATTCTGAATCATATAGACAAAACTTGGCCGATTTAAAAAAACAAAGAGATAAATACAGGAACCGAATTGTACAAATTAAGGCAGAATCTGGACTTCTAACTCAACCTGATCTTTTATGGGACATGGAACTTTCTCAGATAGATATAACAAAAATGGAAGAACAACTGGACGCTTGCAGAGATGAAGTGCTTTCGAAAATAACCCAGGTATAATACAGGGTGTCTCAAAAGAAAGTTCACATTTAAAAAATCGATTTAAAAAAAAGTCAGGACTTTATTGAAAAAATGTTTATTACATATTAAAATACATTGTTTGGGAATTTATTTTTTAAAAATGATATCGTCCAAATGTAATCCGTTGCGCTCACGGCATTCATTTAATCGAGCACTAAAATTGCCCATGATGGCTCGGCAGGTATTCTCCGTGATGTCTGTCATTTCGTTGCGGATATTTTCTTTTAATTGTGCCAGGGAAGTCGGTTTGTTGGCGTAAACTTTTGATTTGACATAATCCCATAGGAAAAAGTCCATAGGTGATAAATCAGGACTGCGTGGAGGCCAACTTATGTCACCTTTCTTTGAGATCAATTTGCCAGGAAAAATTTCACGCATTCGTGGCAGAGACATGTTGGACGTGTGTGAAGTTGCTCCGTCTTGCTGGAACCATGTTCTTTGGTTACAGCCAGGAAAATTTTGCAGTTCAGGCACGAAGAAGTCGTCTAACATCTCCACATATCGCTCTGAAGTCACTGTTACTGTGCGTTCCCTTTCATCTTCAAAAAAGTACGGGCCGATAATTCCTCGCGCCGACATCGCAGCCCATATAGTCACTTTCGGCGAATGTAGAGGTTTCTGATGTTTGTGTTTTGGATTGTTTGCACTCCAATAGCGGCAATTTTGCTTGTTTACATGATCATTAAGATGAAAATGGGCTTCATCCGAAAAGAAGATGTTGGTAAACGTTGAAAAGCGTTCAGTCATCTGGTTTACGAAGTCAAGCGTCTGACCAGCATCCTGAGGCTTCAATTCTTGCACTAACTGAAATTTATAGGGGTTCAGCTTTAAATCTTTGTGTAAAATGCGGAATAATGATGACCTATGCACATTTAAAGCAACAGCACGCTTACGAATCGAAACGTTTGGGTCGTCACGAACAGACTGAGTAACACTCTCTTCGTTTTCGACCGTTCTCGAAGACCGCGGACGCCCGGATTTTGGTTTATCTAGTGTTGAACTGGTCTCTTCAAACTTCTGGACCCATTTTCCAATAAACCGAGCGCTTGGCGCATCATTTAAGTGACGAATATGTCGAAAATTGCAGAATTTTCTACGCGCTACAGTCGCCGAATTACCGTTTTTGTAAAACTCACGTACGCACAAAGCACGGTCCGCTCTCGAGAAACGCTCCATAGCGACTAAATTCCCAAGAGCCAGGCTACCGATTGACATACCCCCCACGCCGCTCGGAATAGTTGCGTTCACGCAATAAGCAAAACAAATGTGTACTTTCTTTTGAGACACCCTGTATTTAATAATAATAGTATAATATGTTTTTAATCGCCATATTAAAATATTAAAATGGCAATATTTCGAAAACTCAAAATTTTTGGCATTGATAACCTTACACAAATGTTGAAAAAGGAACTACTATGTTTTATACCACTAAATTTATTAAGAAAACAGTGACTGCAGTTTCAACTCACAGAGACATTTTCAAACTGAATTACAACGGTAGACTAAGTATTCAATACAGAAACATGAGAAAATTTAACAATAAATAATAACTACCTGAGAAATTACATTATTACAAAGGAGAGTTACTAAATTTTAGGAACTAATTATTATTTGGCGACAACAAATAACGGGGAAAACCCAAGTTCTGTCTGGTCATTAAGCAAATTTACATTTTTATTTTTACTATGTTTATATATTTCTAAAGATTCAAGAATATTTAACTTTTGGCCCTTTGTTGAATAATATAATATGTCAGTGTTGCTTAAATCAGGAAAACTGTGGCTGTGTTCTAAGCAATGGTTGGCAAAGCTCGAGTCTGTTTTTTGTAGTCTATATGATCAGTGGTATTCTGAAAAGCGAGTTTTAAAGCTTCTACCACTTTGTCCAATATACAAGCTATTACACTCTGAACATTTTAACTTATAAACTTCTGATATATCAAATTTATTAATTTTATCTTTAGTATTGTAAAGGATAGTGGACAGATTGTGTTGAGATTTAAAGGCTACTTTTATGTTATGTTTGGAAAGAATATTAGCTATGTTTTCTGATAGGGTACCACAGTATGACAAAGATATATAAGATGAACTATCTTTATCATTTTTTATTTTGGGACATATTGAATTAAAAGCTAGTTGTTTTTGTTTTTTAGTTATTAATTTCTTCATGGTTTGTTGGGAGAAATTGTTTGATATTGCAATCCTTTCAATGATATTTATTTCCTCTTGAAGATCTTCTTCAGAGAGAGGCAAAGAAAATGCTCTATGTATCATTGAATTGTATGTATATGGTTTTCTAAAAATTTTAAAATTACACTGATTATTGAGGTGAGATATGGTGAGATCAAGAAATTTTATTTTATGGTTGTTTTCAGTTTTCAGAGTAAATTGAATTTTTGGATGGCATTCATTAAATGACTGTGTGAGTTGAAACTGCAGTCACTGTTTTCTTAATAAATTTAGTGGTATAAAACATAGTAGTTCCTTTTTAAGCATTTCCCGAAGATGATTAACTACCACATAGTAACGGCTACCAGCATCAACTGTACACAAGCTTACCCCTATTTTTAAAGATAAATAAGATAAAATTTAGAAATTTGGGGGTTTCTATTTGAAAAAATCTTATTTTTCATGGTTCCTTCAATTTAATTTTTAATCCTATTTCATGAACACCCTGTATTATTGGGTATCAAAATGTTATAAAAATCTAAAAAAGTAGACCCTTTTCAACAAAGAATCCAACCCAAATTAAATAAAAAAGGTTTACTTATAGGAAAAATTGATAATTATTTTAGGGTCTACAAGCGTAATTTTTGGTATAAGAATTTAAATATATCAAAAAAAGTTAGGGTTAGGTATAGGACATGATACACAAAATGTGCCTAAAATCTTGCGCAAAATCCAAAAATGCAATAACCTATAAGGTATTCCGTTTAAAATAAGCAATTTGTTATAGTCCCCAGTACAGCGATCCTACATTTTGCTTCTTCTTCAAGTGCCTTCTCCATTGCGGAGGTTGGCAATCATAATAGCTGCATCCGAACCATTCCCTTAGGTTTTTTACCCATGAAATTCGTCGTTGTCCTACGCCTCTTCTGTCACTTATTTTGCCCTGGATTATGAGCCGTAAGATGCTTTACTTTTCTACCCGCATAATGTGTCCGAAATATTGCAGTTTTCTCTGTTTTACTGTTATCTCGACTTCCTTTTCTTCCCATTCTTCTCAACATCTCGGCGTTCGTAACTCGATCCACCCACGAAATCCTCTGAATTTTTATATAGGTCCACATCTCAAAAGAGTTAAGTCTTCTCATTGCCTCTCGATGCAGTGTCCATGCTTCCATTCCATAATATAGAACACTGTATACGTAACATTTAGGCAGTCGTATTTTCAGGGTTAACGTTAGATCTTTGCTGCAGATTACCTTTCTCATTCTAATAAAGTTGGCACGTGCTTTCTCGATTCTGGTTTTTATTTCGACGGTATAGTCATTATTTTCTGTTATTAGGGTTCCCAAGTAAGTGTACTTCTTAACTCTTTCTATGTGCTGGCCTCCTACCATTAGGGTTTCATTATTATTGGTGTTGTTCTTACTAATTATCATGAACTTGGTCTTTTTCGTGTTAAGAGAGAGTCTATATTCTCCACTAACTCTTAATATTTTATTCATTATTTTTCTAGTCTTTCAAACTATCAGCTATTATTACGGTGTCATCTGCATACCTAATATTGTTGATTAAAACTCCGTTTACTTTTATCCCTGCTGTTTCAGATACAAGACTTTCCAATATGACCTCTTCAGAATAAGCGTTAAACAGTAAAGGTGACAATATACACCCTTGTCTGACTCCCCTTTATATTTCCACATCTCCGGACATTTCCTGTCCAATTTTTACTGCCGCTCGCTGATTGTAATACAGATTTGATATCAACCTTAAATCTCTTTCATCCAAATTTTTGCTTCTGAGAATCTCTATCAGTTTGTCATGTTTGACCCTATCAAAAGCTTTGTTGTAATCTATGAAGCAGACATAGAGGTCCTGATTGATATCTAAGCATCTTTGAGTAAGCACATTAAAAGCAAATAATGCTTCTCTTGTACCCACCCCGACATTTTGCTAATTCATGTAAATGCCAAACTTCGTGAGCGCCTTCCCTATGACGAGTCCGACAAACTTTTCTTCTGGCAACATTTTCGGCGACGGGGCTTTTCGGAGCTGTCAGTTCGCGAAATTGTCATTTTTGACGGTGCATTACAATGCGATACTTGTAAGTTTCTTTTTAATTGTAATAATAGACAGATATTATGATAAAATCGACGAAAAAATGTTTGTCCGACAAAAATCATAGGGCGTGCGTGGGGTCCGACACACTTAATATGCCGATCTGACGTCATTATGATTCTCGATACATGTAAGTCTGATTTCTGCAACAGTGTTTAATTAATATGTCTAAAACACAGTGTCAAAATTTTGAAATTCTGTTAGGGTAAAGAACGAAACTTGAAAATCATGGTTCGTGGGTTTAAACCATGTAAAAGTGGAATTATTATTCAACGTTTCGCTTACGATTGAACGAGGGATCTTCAGGGATCTTTACTCTATAAGATTAGAACACTAAATGACAATCGAAGAGCAGCAGCTCGGTATTTATACCCGACTGGTGCTCAGCGAACCGTGATCCAACGTTACAATCGATTTCCACGTGTGATGAACACTCTGTTACGGTTAAAAATTGGGTTTAAATAATAAATATTTTTGTTTACATTTTTCAAGATTAAATTACAGATTCAGATTACTATAGTCATAAATAGATTTTTGTTTTGTACGTAAATTTACAGTAAACGATGTTTTCTACTATGAAACTAATGATTACCTTTTGTTTTTCATTCATTAATATTGGTTTCATCTATATTCAGATCATTCCTTTTGTTTACATTTTGAAATTTTGATTGACATCGAAACTTAACATATTTCTATAATTTGTAAATTTCATTAGGTACCTTGAGACAATGTATCACATATTGGGAAAAGCGTTTTCTTAATGTTTGGATAAATATAAATAGGATTATTTGCTTTCTTGTGATTATTATTTGATTTTCCTTTTTCAGAAAATATTTGTTTATTGTCACATATCAGCTGTTTGAGATAATCAGGTCCACTGAATTACGTGAAATTTTTTAGGGTTGCCTATAAGATGGCACATCAGTTGAATATTATCGAAATGATAAATTTAAAATGAGATGGTATTGACTTTTTTCATTACGTTATTTTTAGTTTATTAGTTGAATATTTCCCCTTTACTTTACTAGTTAGAATTTTTGGTGATTATAATATTGTAAATTAGACCCTCGAACTATCTCGAACTATTTTGAACTAATTGGATTTAATTTTTGAATATTTCGAACCCATTAGTAGTTTGTTATTGAGTATTCATTTTGTAGGACGGGGCAGGTTAAATTATTAAGATATTGGTTGTCTCTGTCTGATTTCAGTACCGGCCAGTTTAAAATTGAGAATTTTTGCATATATTTTCCGGAAGTAGTTCAAATTGTATGATAAATTTCAAGGGTTTGAGATTATGGCTACGAGATTAAGGTTATTTTTTTTGGATAGATTTTTGATGGACGTTTTTATTAAGTTTTTTTGGTAACTTCCGTTGGAAGAAATGTGCTAGTGATTTGAGAGAAATCGTTCTCTTTTGGCTATCTGATGCAAGAGCGTGAAGAAGTGGTTTTAGTTTTACTACTTTCCCAAGTTAAGGGACTTGGTCATAAATGACCGATTAAAGTAAAAAAAAAACCAAGTCGGGGTGCAAACAATTTTTGGTGATTTTGGTCGTTTCACTCTACAGCCAGTTTGGCGATTATTTTTCTTCAGCCAGCCAGAAACAACGGCTTATCAGTTACCAGATGCCACCATTTTCTTGAGTTCGAGGGTCTTTGGAATAATTACGTCTTTGGGAAAACTATAGTATGTTTTTGGAATAGTTACAATATACAGTGTCTCTGGATTTCTTCAGTCTTTCTTTTTTTTTGGATGGAATTTTATAATGTACAGCTTGGGTTTTCGTGCTGCACTTCTGGGATTGTGAGCCTCTGAAGGGGACAATCTCCATATTGAGCCAGGTCAACGTCCTTTCTGGTGAAGCCGTCTATGTCACAGGCCTTGTTTAACCACCCGTTTGAAAGTGATTCAGCTAAGTGCTTAATTTTAGCCAAAGTATGTACACAAGAGTTTCTGATTGTTATGTTGTATTTTAAATCGTTTAGTTATCTAAACACATTTTTTTGTTCGATTACCTAGAGGGCTAACAGGTAGGGGATTCTTGTGTATATGATTTTGAACCTTTCTAATTAATATATTTTAAATATTTGGATTTTAATATTTTTTTCTAATGATTTTTATCTTTTGGTAATTTACCATATCATATAATATTTGCGGCGAACCAGTAAACTATGTAAGGTGAAACGCAGTCGACTTCGTTGCGCTACAACCTTAAATTTAAATATTTTATTTTTGCGATACTTTACTGTAATTGAGGTTTTTTTTATGGTTCTGTTTTAGAGTCCCAGAGTGGCCAAGTACCCATTTAATTATTGTTTAAAATAATGAATATTATAATGATACATTTATTGAAAATTTCAATTGCTTAACAATTGAATATTTTGGAAACTAATTATTATGTACAAAATTGTAACAAACTTTTCAGTAAAATTTTGTCAAGATTTTAACCACTTGAGCGACAGTTATAAGTTGATTTCTATGATCTAATTTTTGTAATTATCTGTCATTTTTTTTGTGCAACTTTCTATTGCTTATATTTTTGTTAACTGTCATTATCTCTTTCATTATCAATTTCCTAATTCTTTCTCTTTGCAGATATTTTTGTACCTTTTTTGATATTGCTTATTTTCTTTTATTACTGCAAAGTTGATAGTCTCCTGCATTGTTGGGCTTATGGAACTTCATGGTCTAGTTTAAAATAGAGTGTGTTCTTTTCTTCTATAACTAGGCTATGTCGACGTAAACCTTCCAAGTGTAGTTGATTTGTTTACTTTTGGATTGGTTTGCCGTTCACGGTGCAGGACACTGTCAAGTTTAATTTACTATTCTTTTGTTTTAATATTCACATTTTGCTACGTCATAGAAAGACAATAACTTTCGACTAAGTCAACAAGGTTTATTTATTGCCATTTACTATTTGTAATCGCAATTCTATCAGATAGCCCCATTAGAGGAGCTTGCAATAATTCACACTGGTGATAACTTTTTCCAGGGGTTGTACTTATTATCTGGGAAGGGGTATACCGTGAGGAATAAATGTATTGGCCTCTATTTAATTGGTTTTATTTCCTATAATTTTAAATTAGGATACTTTTAAGTACTTAGACTCTGCGATTTATTTACCCGGATATGACATAGTAAATATTTATTCTTTTCCAAGTTTTCTTTACTACAATTGCTCGTAGTATAATCATTAGGGCTCATTCTAAAGTAAAATTTGGTGGCGCCTTTTTCCCGATTTAGACATTTATAAAACTTACACAGGCAATATATTAAAAATAGTGGAAAAATATAAAAACAACGAATCTACCCTGAGATGAGCTAGCGTATAGGTAAACTCCAGTCAGCATTAGGACAATCATTAGGTAAGTCTGAACCGAGGTACCTTACAGGGTGTTGCCAGGATTTGGTAAGGCGTTCATAGTTGGTAATAATATATTATATTTCATGGTAAAATTTTGAGATTTCATTTGCACCAAAAATTCTTGATTTCACTAGCGTGAAATTAATTGCAATTTTAATTACCCAGTTTAAGATATTTTTTTGTTACGCAAAAATCCATATTTTTCAACTCTAACCTGCATCTCTATTAATATTATTTGGATATTTACAAATTTCGATTGATTCTTTAATTTTACGTTTAAATAAACCAGACATTGATGCTAGCACCTTAGTTTCTTTCACATTAAAAGCATGACCTGAGCAATGCTGGTGTTCAGCTACTGCAGATTGTACAATTTGTTCCTTTTTTATACATCTTTCATGTTCCTTAAGCCTAGTGGATATAGACCGCCCTATTTCACCTACATACACTTTACCACGAGAGTAAGGTATCTTGTGAAGGCCTTCTGTTTGAAATGGAATTGCGTCCTATGGAGACTATAAACATTGTCCCACTTTCTTACATGTGTTGAAAATTGTCCGAATTTTTGATTTTTGAAGCAATCTGGCAATCTTTTCGGTGGTTCCCTATATGCAAGGTAAGACAACACTGTCCTTGGTACATTTATGACGTGTTGTTGAGGAGTTGGATTTTTATATTTATTAATAGAACGTCTTATATCTTTAGTGCAATATTCGTTGCCTCTCAGAGCATTAGTTAGTTCTTCTGTTTCTGATTTCAGTCTCCATAATAAATTTTATGCTAGTGTGTTGTTGATTTAGATGATCCAGGAGTTATCTGTGTCATGCGGCCAAACTACGATCGTATTATATACATATCTGCACCAAAACATAAAATTTGAGAATCAAAGAAATTTGTAAATATCCAAATAATATTAATAGGGATGCAGGTGACAGTCTACATCACACGTGTAAATCGATTTTAATGCTGGATCACGGTTGTTGCTCCTCGATAGTCATTTAGTGTTCTAATCTCGTGTAGTAAAGATCCTAGAAGATGCCTAGTGCAGTCGTAGGTGAAACATCGGATAATAATTTCAATTTGACGCGGTTTAAACCCAAGAACCATGATTTTCTGTTAAGATATTTTATAAAAGCATTTTAAGTTGTGTTAATCTTTATAGTTCTATATAAACTATCTTCAAATTATACCTTAATTAATTTTACATATATTATTTTAATAAGGTAAATATTAAAAAAAACGCTAAATGTAACCTACTTCGAGCACAACGAAGCATCTAATGAGCTACTATAATAACCATGAACGTTATAAAATTTTAAAAGTTGTATCTCGAGCTACAAAATATACAGGGTATTTTAAATTTTAAAAGAGCTTCTCATTTTTACAATCATTGGGGGTCATCAAACCTAGCCTTGCAATTGCTTATAAAATATTTTTAATTATATAATTTAATATATTATATTATAAATTTTGAGGTACGGTACTGGAATTTCATTAAAATTTACTAGAATTAATATGGAGATGTGTAAAGATCAGCTGTTTTTCGAACCCTCAGGCCTAAATAAAAAAAATTTAAATTATTTTTTTGGTCTTTATATTTGCTTCAAGTGTGTAACTTAACATTTCTATAAAAATTATCTTCTTCTTCTTCTTCTACCTTCTATAATAGGTTCCTGACCTGTTTCTTCTTCGATTTTCCTTATTCTGGACTTAAATTATCGCTCCACCTTTTCCGTGGTCGATCTCTACTGCGTGCACCACTAGGCGATTTATCTCGTGCGATCCTTACCAGTCTATCCTCTGTCATTCGGCTTATGTGTTTGTTCCATTGTGTCTTACGCTGTAGGACCCACTCATTAATGCAGTCTGTGTTGCATGATTGCCTAATGTTATCGCTTCTTTCTCTGTCTAGTAGCGTTTTTCCTGTTATTCGTCGAAGTATTCTCATTTCTGTAGTCTCCAATAGTTGTTTCGTTTTTGTCGTCTCTGGCCGTGTTTCTGAGGTGTATGTCATAATAGGTCTAATTGTGGTTTTGTAGATCCGAACCTTTGTTTCTTGTTTTAAGTGTTTGTGTCGCCAGATCACGTCGTTGAGACAACCCGCCACTTTATTTGCTTTGGCCACCTGCCCTCTTACTTCATCTTCGATGTTGCCATAACTAGTTATGTCGATTCCTAGATATTTGAAACTCATTTCTTGTTGTATTATTCGACCGTCTAGTTCTAGTTTGCATCGGAGGGGTTCTTTTGAGGTTGTCATACATTTAGTTTTTTCGGCTGAGATAATCATATTATATTTTCTTCCCGTAAGATTAAAGGTATTTAACAATCTCTGGAGGTCGTCTTCATTTTCGGCACATATCACAGCGTCATCAGCGTAACAGAGAATTTTTATTTCTGTATCACCCATTTTATATCGTCTGCCAAGTCGCACCTCCTTTATTATTTCGTCCATTATCATGTTAAACAACAAAGGACCAGGCGAGTCTCCCTGTCTAATACCGCTGTTGACTGGTATGGGCGTTGATAATTTACCGTTAGTGCGAATCTGAACTTTATTGTTTGCGTATAGGTTTTCGATGGTTTGAATTATATTGATAGGAATATTTCTCTTATATAACAGGTGGATTACGTCATCTAGCTTTATGCTATCGAATGCTTTTGTTAGATCTATAAAGCATAAAAATGTTAGTTTACTGTATTCTATAGATTTTTCGACTATCTGTCGTAGAATAAATACTGCATCCACGCAAAACCTTCCTGATCTAAATCCCTGCTGTTCGTCTTCCAGTGTTGTAACCGAATTAATTTTATTTTTGATTACTTTCGTAACGAGTTTCAGAGTTGTGTCCAGTAGATTAATACCCCTGTAGTTCCCTGGTTCTTGTTTGTCACCTTTCTTAAACATAAGCATCATTGTGCTGGTTCTCCACCTATCTAGTACTTTGCATTGTGTCAGGATTTTTCGAATGAAGCTTGTGAGTTCCTGTGTTAGTCGCTGTCCTCCGTATTTCAACAATTCGTTATGAATTCCGTCTTGTCCGGGAGACTTTCTATTTTTTAAGTATTTTATAGCTTTCTCTACTTCTTGAATGGTGACTTCCACATTATTCCTTATTGCTGGTATGTTGTTTTTTCCAGTGTTAGCATCTCCCTCAAATAATTGTGTTAGGTGGTCTATCCATTTCTCCTCTGATATTTTGTTTGTTTCGGACAGTTCAGATACTTCTTTGCGCTGTTGTCTTATCAGTCGCCACATTTGTTTTTGTACACTATAGAAGTCTCCTTCCATTCTTTTAGAGAACTGCTCCCAATATTCACTTTTTAGTTGCCTGACTAGTAGATTAGTTTCGTTACGAATTAGTTTGTACCTGTTGTATGCTTCCGGCGTTTTTGACGTTCTATATGCTAAATATGCTTTTCTTTTTTCGTTACACTTATCTTTAACTTCTTTACGGAACCATGGAGTTTTATTAGGATTTTTGTTGTTGATTGTAATTGTATGTATGCCCTATGACTCATTTGAAGCATCTTCTATATTTCCGTTAATTTTTTCCCAGCTATGATTTATATCTTCCTCTTCATTTATTGGTTTTCTTTCAATTTTTTCCATCAATCTTTTTTTGATATAATTCTTTCGTTGACGTATGCCATAAAGAGTCTATGTTCTTTTTCTGTATCCTAACCTTTTCCAACTGCTTTTTCTTTTGTGTAATCTTTATTCGAATCTTTGATAGAACCAATTTATGATCGTTTCCTGCATTAACAGAGTTCAATGTTCTATAAAAATTATACAAAAATTATTCTTCTAAGTCGTCAAAAGACATGTTTAGTGATTTTTTTATATATGCTAAATCCAACTTTCCTGTTTGTATGACATTGACACTTTCAATGAATTAAACTGGTATGCACTAAAAAGTCATCAAACTTTATTACAAAACAAAGAAATATTTCAGTTCATCCAGCTCCCTACAATAATATAATCAATAAAAAATAGAAAAAACGGCGAAAATCGTCGAAAAATATATTATTATACTATTTATAAGATTTATTTTTAAATAATTTTTACATAAATATTAAGTTAAAAACAACCAGATATAAACACTACGTCATATATGTGGTATTTGATCCACGTAATTGTTAGTGTGCGACCATCTCGGAAGAGGGCGCAGAATACGGTCAAAGAAATTAGTATTGAGTGGCCTATCTATCCCTACATTATTTAACCTATGGATTTAACAGCCGTCGGGTGATGATGTCACGCAATATCTTTGTATTCTAGGAGTTATTAGATTATTAACATGATTCTAAAAAAATGTTTCAGGTACGAAATCTTAGAAAAAATATAGAACGCCGCACTGAGATATTAAATAAAAGAAGATTGGCCAAGTTAAAAGGAAAACCATCCAGCATGATGCTTTTAGTGGGCAGATCTGAAAGCAGATCAATTGGATCGGGTACAGGAAAAAATGTACCAACGATGTATACAAGGCGTCCGACTTTGTATATGCCTACACTTAAAACAGGTGATTTTATGGACGTTGTTAATGTTAGACCGAATCCTAAGACGATGACTAGAAGAAGACGATAAATTTTTGTTAGTTAAATATTACCTAAATAAATTTTAGGTTTACAAATTAATAATTGCTTTATTAAAGACATTCTTCTTCTTCTTCTGGTGCCATGTGCAAAGCCGCACGTCGGCGATCAAATGTCCATTCCTCTTCTAAAGTTATAAGACGGCCAGGACACCCTCTTCGGCCTGTCTAAATATAGTTGCGGCGTCCGATATTCCACACCAGTCTCTTATATTTCGCAGCCAAGAATGTTGTTTTCTGCCTGGTCCGCGCTTTCCCTCTATTTTTCCTTGCAAAATCAACTTTGGTATGGAGTATCTGGATCCTCTCAACATATGTCCCAAGTAAGACACTTTACGCTGCTTTACCGTGTCCAGCAGTTGTCTTTCCACGCCACTCCTTCTTAAAACTTCTTCATTTGTGAGATGAGCAGCCCAGGGAATACGTAGCAGTCGACGAAGTGTCCACAGTTCGAAGGCTTCGATCCTATTCAGTGTTCTAACTTTAAGTGACCATGTTTCAACGCCATACAATACCATAGGCCATACATAACATTTCAAAACACGTATTCTGGTATTTAGTGGTAAATGCCTGCAAAGAAGAAAATTCTTGATTTTAAAAAATGCTGTTTTTGCTCGGCCTATTCGTCCTTTCACTTCTTCATCACAGTCCCACTTTTCATTCAAGGTAGCTCCGAGATATGTCAACTTCGCGACGCGTTCAATTATGTTCCCGTTGATACTGAGGGGAGTATTGCGTTGATGCCTACTAATCACCATCATTTTTGTCTTGGCAATATTAATTCGTAGCCCAAATTGTTCACCGGATTCGTTAATTTTATTCAATATTGCCTGAAGGTCTTCGATGTTATTGGCTAGTATTGTGGTATCGTCTGCGTAATGAATATTATTCATTGGTATGCCGTTAATTTTGATACCTCGTGTCTCTTCTTCCAAAGCTAGTTGAAAGATTTTCTCAACATAAATATTGAATAAAATAGGGGACAAAATACACCCCTGTCGGACTCCCTTTAATATGCCAAAAGTGTCCGTTAACAGATCGGTATTAATGCGGACTTCTGCTGATTGGTTCCAATACAGCTCTTTTATTATTCTTATATCTTTATCGTCAATACCAATTTCCTGCAATTTCTCCAAAAGTGGCCCATGTCTAACATTGTCAAAGGTTTTTTGGTAATCAATAAAACAGATGAAAACATCCTGTCTTTGGTCATAGCACTTTTGTACAAGTAATTTTAAAGAAAATAGTGCTTCTCTAGTGCCAAGTCCCTTGATGAATCCGAACTGTGTATTGCCACTCATATCCTCGCATTTTTTGTATATCCTTGAATGAATGACCCTTAGAAATGCTTTAAGCGCGTGACTCATCAAACTGATAAGTCTGTAGTCTTCACAAAGTTTGGGAGTTGATTTCTTTGGTATTGCGACAAAGGTCGACTTTAGCCAATCCAATGGAATTTGCCTAGAGTCATATATTACATTAAAGAGATATGTAAGCTGTTTAATATCAACTAGCTTTAAAACTTCTGCATAAGCTTGATCATAACCTGGAACTTTACCGCATTTCATTTTATTTACTGCGTGTCTGACTTCACACTCAAGGATTTTTGGACCACTCATATGTTCCGTGTTGTTCCTATAATTATTTGTACGCTGGTCATTAAATAGGGTCTCCGCGTAATTCAACCAGGTCAACTTCAGTTCTTCCGTATCCAAAATCGGCCTTCCTTGTCTATTTCTCATGGATGGTAGAGCTGTTTTCCTCTTTATACCAGTTATTTCTTTCACCTTTCTATGGAAATTAAACGAATCGTGCAGTTTATGAAGTCTTTCTGCTTCATCGCATTGTTCTTGAGTCCATATCTCTTTAGCTTCCCTTATTAATCTCTTTATTTTACGATCAAGTATTTTATATTTATCCATTTCATTTTTGGCAAGTCGACGTTCATCCATTAAGTCCAGTATCTCTTCCGTCATCCATGGTTTAATCTTTTCTCGTCTTTGTTGTCCTAAAACATTTTTAGTAGCTGTTTGTATATTTGTTTTGAGCGTATTCCAAATATCATTGGACGCACTTTGTTGGCTGGGTATATTTTCTCGGCAAAGCTTGTCAAATTCTGCCTTCATGTTGTCTTGTATTAATGGGTGTCTCATGTCAAGAATACTGTATTTCTGTTTTTTACTCCCCACTGTCAGCAATTTACAACGAAACCAGAAGTCAGCAACCAGAGGATTATTAAAGACATTAATAGTAGTTAACTGGCATATTTGGTAAAAGTTACGGAACTTGTGTTTGCTGCGTGCGTGGCAGTAGTGCCAACTAATGCATGAAATAAAGGGCGATATATGCGTAAATTGACAGTATAATGTAATGAAAAGTCGTAGTTAAAAATAACATTTTTTAGTTTTAATAATAGTATATGGGTTTGTAAAACAAGCGAAAAGATTAATATTCTATTCCAAGATGTAAAAAGTCTTTTTTTGATTTGTGTTACCCCACTGTGCGAACGCAACTAATGGGATGGGTGCGGGAATTATGTTGATCGCTAGCCCTGTCCTTGAGAATTTAATCGCTATGGAGCCTTTTACCAGAGCGTGCATGTTGCGTGCGCAAGTTTTATAAAAACAATAAATCTGCCATTGTAGCGCGGCGAAAATTTTGTAATCTTCATTGATTGCGTCACCTAAATGAAGCACCAAGTACTCAACTCATCAAACATGGCACGGGAACATCGTGTTACGGCCAGGTTGCAAATACATAACTAAATATAGTACATAGTACAACATATAACAAAAATACCCTCGAAATTAACTCTTACTGATAACAAAAAAATAATTAAGCTCTTGCAAGGTAACAGCTATCAAAAAATAAGAAAATTACAAGAAAAATTTATAATCATAAATGAGAAACAACAGTTGGCCCTAAAATCCAAAATACATCTTAATAATAGACTAATGCGGTCAATTTAAGTCTTAATGAGATTTGAAACAGCAAATTATTGTTGGATTCAATTCAGGCAGTAATTTTACTTTGGAAAAATCCATTTTGAGCTTATATCTTTAATAAATCAGAAATGTATGCAGGATTGTTTTAATAAATTGCAATTCGTGGTTCTTACTCATTGTTTGGGGGAGTAAATTCCCTGTTAAAACGTCAAAAACTGCCAAAATCATTGTTTCCAGGTTTATCTCAGTAAAAATAGCATACAACGCCTACCAGGCAAAAAGATATTGCAACTGATCGATTTAATATCATTACCGGGACAACTCAACCAACTTTCCAGCCCCAAATCCTAGAGAATGATCCAAATAAAAATGGGATGGAAGTCTTAATTTTTTTTGAGCAGCAACAATAGAAAAAAGTGAAGGCCAAGGCAAAATTGCCTCCATTTATAAAAATGCTTCTTCTTTTAGACGTCAAAGAAAATTTTAAATGAGAAACATTTTGAGAGAAATGACAGTTCAAAAATGACCCTGAGCAACACTAGTGAACTTAAACAGATTTGTTGATTAATTTAGAGTTAGCCCTTTCAAATGAGAAACCCATCGATTATTTCCATGTTTAAATTAAGAAACATATTCTCCACCAGCCGTTACCAACACAGAATAAGTTATCCGTCGAAACTTCCTCCCAAAAATTAAAAAGAATTTCAGATTGAAATTTATGAGATTATTCAAAATAATTTCAGGCACACTACCATAAGAAAGGATAAAAGTAAGAATTACACTCGAATAGTAAGCGGGAAAACCGAAATCTATCTAAAAAAAAGGGAACAGTAAATTCATTATCTAAATAAATAAACAACTTAGCACAGTGTAGTAGAATATCGGCAAAATAGTCAAACTAAAATAAAACGGACTTAAACCGTAATTTGTGGTATAAGAGTATAGGCAAATTTCAGAAAGATGAAGGAAACAATTAAGTTGGAAAGAAAATTTGCAAGGAAGTAGAACTAAGAGAGTTTGTAATTAAGTAAAACTAAAAATACAACAACTGGAATGTTTTTATTCGAAGGATTTATAAGAAATGCTTCAAGAAAATGATATTGGGTTACCCAAAACGTGAGTATTTGCAAAAATAAGGTAAAATTATCCAAATTGGCAATAGTCTACTTAAGTTGAAATTTAAACCGTGACAGTTGACTTGTTTGTGATTTCTTTACGGACAGGCCTAATATAATTAACGGGTAAGTTTGTTTACGCAGTAACAGAGATTGTTCATTAGACCCTGACAACATCATGATGTTACTGACGCCACACTCAGGGTTTACGACATCTTTAAAAATTAGATAATTTTAGAAACGCCTCGGCGTATCTTCGATTTATATTTTATAGAAGTTGTAGACAGGGCATCACACTAGGAATTCTTTAGCAGGGAACAAATAAAAGGATCAATACTCAATTTAATTATATCATTACAAGGAAAATGCTTACACACGTCAATGAGCTAAATCAATTAGTTACAATAACAATTTAAAAAATACATCGTATATACAACTGAAAATTGTTTATACAGGGTGATTCAAAAATTGATCACGAAACTTAAGGGGGTGATTCTACTTGACAAAATAAGGGTAGAGCTTCATATAATTTTTTTTCAAAATGTCATTCGTTTTCGAGTTACAAGCCGTCCAAGTTCAAGTTTTTACTTTTTGTTTTTTGAATTACTCGCTTACAGGAAAACCGATTTGACTAATATTTGAAAGATAGGCTAAGTCTTCTGCGCTTCATCATTTTAGTAACAATTCACATTGATTGTTTGCCGCTAGAGGGCACTTTACCTACATTGAAAATTGTTTTTTTGTCATAATTTTTTAGTGTTGACAGCTACAGTAGTTTTTGGCATAATTTCTGAAAGACTGATGCCAGGCCTTTAAAAAAGGTGCTCTTTATTTACATCGCTAAACCCAACGGTTTAGACGTAAATTACCCTTAAAAATTAAGTGGTAAATTTACTTTTCTCATTTCATTACCACCAGCTACCAGGTAAATAGCTATCAAAGTATACTAGAGCTGTCAGTTTAACATCAAATAAATTCGCTTTTTAAACTATTTAATTTATAATCTTAAAATAACTAATAATGGCTAATCAGTAAATATTCATATTATGGATTATTGCGATATACATTTAATTGATAAAAATTAATGAAACAGTACTAAACAAACTAAAAAAGATTCTCAAAATGTCCCCCATTTTCTTCCATACATTTCCTAACACTCTTCAAAAAATGTCGCCTAACTCGATGAAAAATTTCTGGTGTTTCTTTAATAATTTGGCACTTTTCGATTATCCTGAAGCGAAGATCCTCGACGTTGATTACTGGAATATCGTACACCAATTGTTTCAAATGACCCCAAAAGAAAAAATCCATAGGATTAAGGTCTGGTGACCTCGCTGCCCATGCCAATGGTCCACTTCGTCCTATCCATCGCTCAGGATACGTTGCATTCAAATACTGTCGGACACGTATACTAAAGTGGGGCGGAGCTCCGTCTTGGAGGATCCACATGTTGGCCCTTACTTCCAATGGCACATCTTCCAGATACAATGGGAGACGATTTTGGATAAAATCTAAGTATACGTCACCAGTTAATGGGCCATCAAAGAAATGAGGACCAATAAGGTAATCTCCTATTATCCCTGCCCACACATTTAGTGAAAATCTACGCTGATGTTTCGTTTCTACCACATTGTTTGAGTTCTCGTAAGCATATGTGTGGATGTTGTGTAGATTTATTATGCCATCACGAGTGAAACCAGCTTCGTCAGTGAATAATATGACGCCAATTAATCGATTATCGTGTTCATACTTAGCTAGGATCTGATTGCACATTTCCAACCGTCTCGGCCGATCATCGTCATAAAGAGCCTGCACCTTTTTTGAATGAAACGGGTAGAGTTGCTCTTCTCTTAGTATCCTCCATGAACTAGCCTGACAGAGCCGCACTTCATTCCCAATTTTTCTAGTACTAATACCTGGATTATCTTCAATAATTTCAAGCACTCTTTCTTCTTGTTGCACGTTTCTAGCAGTTCTAGGTCTTCCCCTATTTCCATTATAACTTTTAAAGGAACCACATTCCGCAAGCCTCCTGTGCACACTGGAAAATGTTTGAGCATGAGGGATATTTCTTTCCGGATAACTCTCCATATAATATCTTCTTGCCAACTCTGCATTACCATTTGCTTTTCCATAACAAAAATGGATATCACAATATTCGATATTTGAATATTGGTGATTAGCCATTATTAGTTATTTTAAGATTATAAATTAAATAGTTTAAAAAGCGAATTTATTTGATGTTAAACTGACAGCTCTAGTATACTTTGATAGCTATTTACCTGGTAGCTGGTGGTAATGAAATGAGAAAAGTAAATTTACCACTTAATTTTTAAGGGTGATTTACGTCAAAACCGTTGGGTTTAGCGATGTAAATAAAGAGCACCTTTTTTAAAGGCCTGGCATCAGTTTTTCAGAAATTATGCCAAAAACTACTGTAGCTGTCAACACTAAAAAATTATGACAAAAAAACAATTTTCAATGTAGGTAAAGTGCCCTCTAGCGGCAAACAATCAATGTGAATTGTTACTAAAATGATGAAGCGCAGAAGACTTAGCCTATCTTTCAAATATTAGTCAAATCGGTTTTCCTGTAAGCGAGTAATTCAAAAAACAAAAAATAAAAACTTGAACTTGGACGGCTTGTAACTCGAAAACGAATGACATTTTGAAAAAAAATTATATGAAGCTCTACCCTTATTTTATCAAGTAGAATCACCCCCTTAAGTTTCGTGATCGATTTTTGAATCACCCTGTATAAACTGAGATTCCAAAAATTTATTTACATTATTTTCAATTAACATTTATTTTACTTTAGTTTTAAAAATATTAATAGACAGATTACTAGTTTGGTCAGGTAGCATACTGAAAAACTTTATAGACCAATATCCTGGACCATTCTGACACCTTTTGTGGCGTCAACAGGCAGGAACAAGATTACTCTTGTCTAGTATCATAAATATTTATGTCTGTATGGACTCGGAACAAATTCTCATTCTGTTCTACATATAGGAGATTCTCTAGTATATACAAAGATGAAACTGTAAGGATGTTCAATGTTTTAATATATACTTTAGAATCAAATATAAGGATAGTGCTCTTACCATTTTCACATTGGAATTCAAGGTTAGCCAGTTTATTAACTTTAAGATTAAACGTAGAAGCAGACGAATAGACATGTATCCGAGATAATTCGAAAAATATAATGAGATAACAAATAAGAAGGATTTGATGAAAAGTATTAACTCAATATTCTTCATCCTCCTCTTCCTCGTTTGTTTTCTCATTTATTCACTACTCGTATACTCCTATTCCGGTTTCTTCCGTTGTTTTGGAGCCATCTGTATAAAATTTGATGAAATTTCTGTTAAATTTTCAAGTGGTATTTCTGTCTCAATCACTTTTGCAACTCAACTTTGTGTTGAAGTATTTCTGTTTCCTATATAGAATAAAGTTATGAACCCTAACTGTAGCTTCTATAAAAAAATTAATAACGTAAAATTTTGAAAATTTCTTGGACGAATCGTGTATTTATTTATCTTTTTTACCTTACGGAAACCTAAAAATAAAATATAACTTCCTGACTTTGAACTACCCGATACAATGTTGTAATTAATAAACGGTAATACGAATTAAAGAGTATCGAAACGTGCTCGAGTACTCTCGGTAGTCGGAAGGTAAACATCGAAACGCAGGTGTCGTATTTCTAATGGATTATTCAAAGTAATTTCACGGTTTCATTAAAGAACGTAGAGCTAAAGCACGACTCCGTTTTTAAGTTTCTAATGCATGTCAAGAACGCCGAGCATCCATTTAAACACATTGTTTTGGCAAAAATGGGGACCTCTGGGTAGCTATTCTGGTTCTTCATAGGAAGTGATCATTCTCTTGAGAGAATAGGGACAATCCCATCCTACGGTTATTCTCTCGATCGTGTATTGCCGTATTCTCGTAGGATGTGATGGGAGATCGGAAACAAAATCTAGTAAGCTATGTTGCCAAGCGTCAATAGTGTATGTAACCATATAAATTGTGCATTTAACTCTAAAAAAGAATGAGAATATGGACGTAACCCTACTTAGCAAGCAAATGTTCGAATTTAAAATTATTATAATAATCAATATTTTTAACCTATTTAATATTCTTAATGAGAGAAAAGAATTAGAAAGGGAGTTTTATAGAGAAATACAGGGTGGGCCTTAACTGCATGAGCGTTTTGTTTTGTCTATAATTCAAAAACCGTTAGGGGTACGGGAGCACGGGGGGTGTCGTTAGACGCGCCATTTCGTGGAATTTTTAGTCACCATGGACGCGTTCTCGGGAGCACAGCGTGCGTTTTGTGTTCGCGCATATTATGCCAACAATAATTCTGTGACTGTTGCTAGGCGAATGTACCGCGCTCACTTCGGTTTACGTGACATCAGAGAAGCACCATGCGCAAATTCTATTCGCAAATGGGTTAAAATGTTTGAAGAAACCGGGTGTACAATAAGAATTAATAATGCGGGCCGCCCGAAGTCAATACGGACGCCGGAGATTATTCAACGTGTTCATGAATCAATCAGAGAAAATCCTCGGCAATCGACTCGTAAAAGAAGCCAAGTCTTGAACATCAAGAGGACCACTTTGCGCAGGATTTTGCACCGTGATTTACATTTAAAAGCTTATAAAATTCAGTTGACACAAGAGTTGAAACCTAATGATGTTAATCTTCGACTTAATTTCGCTAATGTTATGCTTAATCGCTTTAACAATTTTTCTAACATAATCTTCAGTGATAAGGCTAACTTTCATGTCAACGGTCATGTTAATAAGCAAAATTGCCGGTTTTGGTCTGAGACTAATCCTCGCAAGATGCATTAAAGACCTCTTCATGGCCCTAAGGTCGTTGTGTGGGCTGCAATATTGGCCAGTGGAATAATTGGGCCATACTTTTTTTAAAATCAACGAGGAGTGGCTGTGACAGTGAGAGCTGAGAATTATTGTCAGATGTTGCAAGAATTCTTGGTCCCAGCTCTTCGAGAATTTCAAGGTTACAATTCTAGGACCTGGTTTCAGCAGGATGGAGCCACTTCCCACATTGCTACAGTCTCCATAGACCTACTGAAAAAAATGTTTCCTAGAAAACTCATCTCACGAAGAGGTGACATTGAGTAGCCCCCAAGGAGTCCAGATCTGTCTCCGAATGATTATTTTTTGTGGGGATACCTAAAATCAAGAGTGTGTGAAAATAATCCAACAACAGTTGAAGAGTTAAAGCAGAACATTGTGCGAGAAATGAACACTATTTCCCGAGCAACTTGTCAACGTGCTTTTCAAAACCTGCGAGTGCGACTTCAAGAATGTCAAGAAGGTGGAGGCGGTCACTTAAATAACATTATTTTCAAGAATTAGATGTTACTTAAATTTCAATTTCTTGTACTTTTTAAATATATAAATAAAAAAAAATAAGATTTATAGTTTTTTTTTATTGCATATTGAAACCACTGACACAGTTAAGGCCCACCCTGTATGTAAAAAAACAAATCGAAATATTTTACTGGTAAAATAGCCGTTATGCGTGAAATTAGTATCACCTAAAAAGATGTAAAGGATATCATGCGAAATAAAATTAACATTTTCATTTCCTAAATTACAAATTTAGTTTATTTTCTACTGGGTTGGGAAAAGAAAGATTTCCCTTATTTTTGTAAAAATGTTATTTTTTATACTCTCCATAAATATCAGAGAATGAATATACAAAGTAAAAAACAAAATGAAAAGTGTAAAAATTTATTTCATCAATAAAATACATTCTGCATACTTGAAATATATATATATATATATATATATATATATATATATATATATATATATATATATATATATATATATATATGTAAGTGAAGTAAAATGCGAAACAGTGAATGCAAACTTCGCTCCATCATATCCTTTCTGTGTTAGAGGTTGCACAGTTAGAATAAATTGTAATAAAACACAATTTATCCTATCTATGAGTCTAGTGAGAGACGAAACATGTATCTCTGCCGCATCACTGTGGCTGGGAGGGTAAGCTTTGACTTTCTTCTCGGTATGGTGGTACAGGTGGGCCACCATCTCGATGGTGGTGGAATAGGATAAATTGTGTTTTATTACAATTTATTCTAACTGTGCAACCTCTAACACAGAAAGGATATGATGGAGCGAAGTTTGCATTCACTGTTTCGCATTTTACTTCACTTACATATGAAGTTGCATATAGTTGTACGTTTGCTGAATGTGATTTCAGCACTACAACAGCATAATGTGGATATAACCACTGCTAATGCATTTCACACGAAGGAATCCGTGAAAGCCGTATAAACATATATATATATATATATATATATATATATATATATATATATATATATATATATATATATATGTATATATATATATATATATATATATATATATATATATATATATATATATATATATATATATATATTCCCATATTAAAAAATTATTATCTATCTATTTTGAAAAACATCTACATTTATTCTTCAAGACACCACATCTTTCAACGGTACTCCATAATGAACAGATATCTATTAAATCTTTCCTCTGGTGTCCCCAGTTGTGAAATATCTTCCAAAAGCTATGACCTTAAAAGAAATTCTGAAAAAATTAAACTTGGCTCACTTTCCTTTATATATTTAAACGTATTCTAAATTAATAACAAATTATCAGTGTTGGAGCCACGAGGATCTTTATCCTTGCTTTTCCAAACGGGGGTTTAACTGTACAATAAGGCGCTGGTTCATGGGGGGTAGATAGGGTGAAGGACCATCAAAGTTTATAAATAAAAGAGCACCACAGCTGATTTCCTTGGTATTTATTAATAACAGTAAAAAGAAGAATTATAAAAAAGGTTATTTACAGAATTTCTCTTGAAACTTTATAATGCGCCACTGCACTATTTTTTTACTTTACATTTATACTATTTCACTTTACTTTTATTCCATCAAATCTACGAGAGAGGGAGAGATTTTACTAATACAGGATTGGACACACCGCACCTTTGTTTCCAGTGATTTACAACGAGCGTTTTCTTTTTCAACTTAAGAGAGCGAGATATTTCTTTTCTTTTTTACGCGAGCTGAGAGAGTTCTTCTTACAAGAGCTGAGTACTTTCTGACCCTTTTTCAACCGCGGAGCAGATAACTCTTTTAATTTGTATTCACGTCCTTTTCTCTCTAAAAAGCCCCGCTGGCTGTTAAAAACTGCCAATCACAATTTTTCCTGACGAGGCCGAAAGTATCGGTTTACCTCTCGGCTTAATTTCACCGATGTTTCGCCTTTTTGCGGCACGAATCAAATAGATCTAGCAATCTTGGAAGCAATAAAAAATTAAAATATGATATTTCAACTTATTTAGAGGAATAAGCAACTTTTAAAAAGGTTTTAGAATAATATTTTCTTGTGAATGTTATAGAGAGTTTTGGCATGACCAGATTTGTTTATTAGATTCAATTAGTGGAATTATCTACTGACCCCGTTGTGAACGTTTTCACAACATACTGCCACGCGTTGAAGTTTTCTAACTTCAAAACTATAAAAATCTACTAATCTTACATCTCAAACAAGAACCCAAACATGAACAAATGAAATAGATAAGTTGCGCGACATCTTTAACACAAGTGACACGAATACGAGTGAGAGAAAAACAACATGAATGGGAGAATAATAACGCGAGTTATTTGAATACAATTGAGAAAAAGCGATATAAAAAGACAAAGTTAACATTACACCTCACACTCATCTAGTATAGCATGTGATACATTTGTACTATTTATGGGCAAAGGGCAAAGTTTAGTAATAGAACGCGTGAACACACCAGAAGGAGTTTGAATTTTTACAACTCTAACCTTCCCATCTCTACATCATTAACTTTTAAATTCTCATGTGGAAGTAACCATTTAGGACGATTTTGAAGTTGATTGAGATAGTCAACAGACCATCTTTTCCAAAAATTTTGTTTAATCTGATCACATCTCTGCCAGAACTTTAGTCTATTTTCAGGGGTTTCTGTAAAGTCTTTTTCAGGGTACGCTGTCAAACTAGTCCCAATTATAAAATGTCCTGGAGTCAAGCTCTGGGAATCTGAGGGGTCATTGGAGAGCGAGCAGAGAGGTCTAGAATTGAGAATTGCTTCAATCTGGCATAAAACAGTGCTAAATTCCTCAAAGGTGAGTTGACTGTTACCCACTATTCGATGAATATGGTATTTTGCACTTTTAATCCCAGCTTCCCATATTCCTCCCCAATGAGGTGAACGAGGGGGTGTGAATCTCCATTCAATTTCATTTTTTGTCAAGTATTCTTTAATAATATCAGAGTTTTCAGATTTTTTGAAAAACTCATAAAGAGACTTGAGATAATTTTTAGCACCCTGAAAATTTGTGCCATTGTCACTATAAATAATTGTGGGGTTGCCTCTGCGAGAAATAAATCGTTTGAAAGTCATAATAAAGGCTTCAGTGGTCAAACTAGTTACCAATTCAATGTGAATAGCTTTGGTGACCATACATATAAAAAGAGCAATATAACCCTTGATGACTGGGGCTTTACGCAAACGAGATGATTTAATCATGAACGGACCACCAAAGTCAATCCCTACTTTCTGAAATGGGCGAGCAATTTGAATCCTATCTTTTGGTAGATCAGCCATGATTTGTTGAGAGGGGAGAGCATTGAATTTGAAACATATGATGCATTTTCTAATTATTCCTTTTATTTCTCGTAATCCATTTAAAGGCCAAAATCTGAGCCGAAAATTTGACAACACTGTCTGAGCACCAGCATGTCCTAACCTTCGATGTTCTTGAGTGAGCATAAGTGCGACAATAGAGTTACGAGAGGGGAGCAAAAGAGGGTGTTTTTGCTCATAGGGTATATCTGCATTATCCAATCTACCACCTACTCGCAAAAATCCTTCATCATCAACAAAGGGTTTGAGAGAAATCAGATTTTTATTAGATAGCGATTTTTTATTCTGTAATTCTGAAATTTCCTTAGAGAATGATATATTTTGAAGAACTTTGACAATTAACTTCTGAGCTGAGTTGATTTCACTAATTTTAAGAGAACCTTGCAGTTTTTTATTTTTGTTCCTAGTATTGTGAACAAAACGTAAGACGTATGCCACTGTATGACTTAGAGAAGAGAACTTTGAAAATTTTGAGAAAACTTCATCCCAAAATAATTCTAGAATTGGTGTACTAACATTTACAAGGGTCACTTTCCTTTGTTCTGGGAGTTCTTCAATATCACAATGGGGGTCTGAGACATTTAAATTTAAACTTGGAGAGTATAGAAAATCTGGTCCCTGAAACCAAATTCCTGAATCTATTATTTGCTGAGAAAAAATTCCACGTGACAAAATATCCGCAGGATTATTTTTTGAACTTACATATCTCCACTTACATCCTGAAGTCAGTTCTTGAATTTGGCCAACACGATTTGACACAAAAGCAGTCCATCTGCTTGCATGGTCTCTACACCAAGCTAGAGCAATCTGGGAATCTGACCATAAATTCACCGAGTCAATATTAAGGTTGTCATAAATTCTGATAATTTTTTGACTAAGTTGGGCTAGAAGCAACATTCCACAAAGTTAAAGCCGTGGGAGAGTAATTGATTTCAAGGGAGCCACTTTTGATTTGGCAGAGATAAGAGCGGACGAGATAAAATCATCTGAATAAATTATGCGAAAATAGATACAAGCACCATAAGCGGCCATACTTGCATCTGAAAAACCGTGTAGTTCAATACTTCTGATAGTCTTGTCCTGAAACAAGCACCTAGGAATTTTTACATTTTTGAGAAGAGAAATAAATTCCACAAATTTCTTCCATTCATCTAGAAGATCCTTATCCACAATTTCTGAGTCCCAATCTAATTTCTTGAGCCAAAGTTTTTGCATCAAAATTTTTCCTTTTACTATCACAGGATTTACTAATCCAAGAGGGTCAAAACATTGGGCTAGATTTGAGAGAACGAGTCTTTTCGTGGGGGGTTTATCACAACAACTTTGAGGAATTGAAATCGCTAGCATATCTTCGAGAGGTTGCCACTTTAGGCCTAATACTTTATTAGGGACATCTTCTAAATTCAAATCATATTCAATCACGTTTTCCTGCGAGATTTTTTCCAAAAAACTTTCAGAATTTGAACACCATTTATGTAGCCTAAAACCTGCACCTGACAAGAGAGCTACTAATTCCGAGTACAATTTTTCCAAATCTTCAATGTTATCAGATCCACTCAAAATATCATCCACATAACATTGAGTTAAAAGGGCTTGAGAACCTAAGGGGTACTGTTCTTGTTTAGAGCAGGCTACGTCTTTTATTACCCGAGTGGCAATAAAGGGAGCGAAATTAGTGCCATAGGTTACCGTTTGCAATTCTATGCACTTCAGGGGTTCACTTGGGTCATCACGCCAAAAAATGTTCTGAAGAAAGTTTTGTTCTGGATTTGTTTTTATCTGCCTGTACATTTTTTTTATATCGGCCGTGAGGATGAATCGAAAGGATCGAAACCTGCATAAAATATCATACAGTTCTGGCTGTACTTGGTAGCCTTTTAGCATGACGTCATTAAGGGAAACACCAGAGGAGGTTGTAGTAGATGCGTCAAAGACTACCCGTAGTTTTGTGGTGATACTTTCTTCACGAATTACACAGAGATGTGGAATGAAATATTTATTTTCACCTTTTTCATTTTGTTGAGAGAGGGAAACATATCTAGCATGACCAAGGTCAACATATTCATCAATAAAATTCTTGTAGTCACAAAAATGTTTTTTATCTTTCTGAAATCGTTTTTCGAGGGTGAAAAAGCGTTTTCGGGCAATATTAAAAGAATCACCTAACTTGTGGTGTTCGAGAGAGCTTTTTAAGGGCATATCTACCTGGTAGGATCCGTCTGCCAGGATTTTAGTAGTGGAGGTAAAAATATCTTCGGCTAACTGCTCTTCGGGAGCTAAAGAGGATTTTTCAGGAATTTCTTCAATATTCCAAAATTTTGTTAGCATATTGTCAAGATCTTGGGTTTGAACAAAAAATGAAACATTATTTTGTTCAATATTTTTACGTGACTGAAAGGAGTTAGACTTAACATGGGGGTTAGTGCACTGAACTGGGACATTTCCAGCTATTATCCAGCCTAAGTGAGTGTTGAGAAGAGTAGGAAATCCGTTCCCCAATTTGTGAACACCTGGACAGATCAGTGAGTAAAATAAATCGGCCCCAACGAGCATGTCGATGTCTGATGGATTGAAAAAGCCAGGGTCGGCCAAACTGTCAGCTAAATCATCAGGAATCGCAAGTTTACTTACCTGAATAGGTACCTGTGGGAGTTTATAAGTTATTGTATCTAATAAGACACAAGAAACTAAAAATCTTTTACTACTATTCATATTAGAGTGTACAAAAACATCTGTCATTTCATTTGATAGAATACTACTTTGAGATATGCCAGAAATATTTAAATATTTTCTGTAAGTTTTACACTGAAGTTTTTTAACCAAGTTTTGAGTAATAAATGAACTTTGGCTTCCATTATCCAATAAAATTTTAGCATTAATAGGGATACCTTGCTTAGAGTACAAAGTAACTTGAGCAGTAGCCAAGAGAACGTGAGATTTCCTAGTGGAAAGAGTTGAGATAGAAATAGAATTATTATTTCGATTAACACTTCTATTCGCTGTATTGCCTGTGTTCACATGTTGATTCGAGTTACGAGAAACTTGATTTTGGTTAGAATTATTATTTCTAGTATTTTGTACCGAATTTTGCGGAGAGTTATTTCTTTGAGTAGAATGTACATTTTGGGGGTTAGAGTTAGGGTTGCGTATTTGAGATGAATTATTATAATTTCCCTGTACGTGCAAGAGAGTGTGATGGAATCTATGACAAATTGAACATGTTTGATTTGACGGACACGCTCGCGTTGTGTGTTTTGTGCCCAGACAGTTAAAACATAAATTTTTAGATTTTACAAATTTTTCTCTATCATTAACGGAGATATTTAAGAACTTCTGACAAGAATAAATTCTGTGTCCTAAAACATTACAATATAAACAAGAGAAAGTGCCATTCTGTGCGCTCTGAGAATTATTATTTACGTTATTTTGAGTAACAAGAGAAATTTTGTTTTTATTTTTGGACTGAAACGAATCACTGCTTGATAAATTCTCAAGAACAATACAACGTTTCTTCAAAAAGTCAAAAAAATTTTCCAAAGTGGGCAACACGTCAAGATCTCGAGCCATTTCAAATGATTTCTTAGTGCCAAAGTCTAGTTTCTTTTCAAATAGATAAATAAAGAGATATTCCAGAATTTCTGTTTCTGCAATATTTAATTTTTTAAGATTCTCCAAATTTTTTTCAAGAGTAGCAATAAATTCTCGGAGATTGGCGGAAGTACACTTTGGAATTGGAGCTATATCTAAAATATTATTAAAATAACTATTAACAACACAAGTTAAATTTTCATATCTTTGTTTTAAAATATTAATTGCCACTTGAAAGTTGCCATTAGTTATTTCTAAACTATCAATTAATGTCAAAGGTTCACCTGTTAATGACGATTTTAAATAAAAAAGTCGCTGAATGTCTCTTAAACTTCTATTATCTATAATAAGCGCGGAAAAAAGCTCATAAAAGCTTTTCCAATTAGAGATTTTACCATCAAATGGCGTAATGTTTATTTCGGGAAGCTTTACAAAGGGATTTTGTACCTGCGATACGGGCGGAACTCCTTTGTTTACTGGTGATAACTTTTCAACACAGTCTTGCATAATCTCTAAAACTATATGAAACTTATTCTCTATTGTCACCCTGTCGGTAGAATCTGCATCTTCATATTCATCAATCTCATCCTAAACTTCACAATACTTTTGAAATGCCTCCCTTAACAACTCTTCTCTATTTAAAAATAACCCTTTTTTAGTTTCCGAGTCTTTATTTTCATTTACCCAAGTACTAATACGAGTAATAGCCGCTTTCCACTTTTTACGTTCTTTTTTTAATTTTTGCAATTCCATTTTTAAAGAGCAAGAGAGCAAATTAAACAAATAAGATGCAGAAACTTTACCTTAAATTTACTTAACTACACAAGAGAATCCAGATTTATTTTAAATCAAAAGAGCAACAAATTTTACACACCTCGTATAAATACAAAATCAAGCAAATTTACTTACAAGGAATATACCTAATTATATCTACCAAAATATAAAACAATTTATTTAAATGCACAGAACAAGTAAATTCTATTTTTTGGTGCCACCCTATAAATAGCAACTAAAATAATTAGACAACACTTTTGGTTGCCATAAAAATGAGCACGATAAATAGAGCAGGGAGAGCTAAAACAACAAAAAAGAGCAAAGTGCAGTGCTTTTACACCGCAAATCAATTATATACATTCAAATATCAATTTACATTGTTAATTTAAATTTTTAAAATGAAATTCTCTACTCTGTTTATCTGACAAAGAAACAATAATATAGGCAGATTAATCTTTAGATAAACAATACGCTGAAACAAACAATCTTTTATATGAATAAACGCGGTAACATTTTTGTCACGTATGCACAACACTCACTTATTTTATTTTTAACCGATCTTTAATTTCACTTTAGTTCAAGTCTAAATTAGAGATTTTTCGATAAATGTATATGTTCAAAAACTTACCGAAGTTTACTGTCTATTTCTTACCAATTCGAAGAGAACCCGTTGCTGAGATCAAATGGGCGGGCACTTACTTTTGTCGGGATTGAAAAATTCCAATGGAGGGCTCGAAAAGGATCAAATAGAGCATTTAATTCAATCCGGCTCGAAGGACCAAATGTTGGAGCCACGAGGATCTTTATCCTTGCTTTTCCAAACGGGGGTTTAACTGTACAATAAGGCGCTGGTTCATGGGGGGTAGATAGGGTGAAGGACCATCAAAGTTTATAAATAAAAGAGCACCACAGCTGATTTCCTTGGTATTTATTAATAACAGTAAAAAGAAGAATTATAAAAAAGGTTATTTACAGAATTTCTCTTGAAACTTTATAATGCGCCACTGCACTATTTTTTTACTTTACATTTATACTATTTCACTTTACTTTTATTCCATCAAATCTACGAGAGAGGGAGAGATTTTACTAATACAGGATTGGACACACCGCACCTTTGTTTCCAGTGATTTACAACGAGCGTTTTCTTTTTCAACTTAAGAGAGCGAGATATTTCTTTTCTTTTTTACGCGAGCTGAGAGAGTTCTTCTTACAAGAGCTGAGTACTTTCTGACCCTTTTTCAACCGCGGAGCAGATAACTCTTTTAATTTGTATTCACGTCCTTTTCTCTCTAAAAAGCCCCGCTGGCTGTTAAAAACTGCCAATCACAATTTTTCCTGACGAGGCCGAAAGTATCGGTTTACCTCTCGGCTTAATTTCACCGATGTTTCGCCTTTTTGCGGCACGAATCAAATAGATCTAGCAATCTTGGAAGCAATAAAAAATTAAAATATGATATTTCAACTTATTTAGAGGAATAAGCAACTTTTAAAAAGGTTTTAGAATAATATTTTCTTGTGAATGTTATAGAGAGTTTTGGCATGACCAGATTTGTTTATTAGATTCAATTAGTGGAATTATCTACTGACCCCGTTGTGAACGTTTTCACAACAATCAGTTTACTGTACAATTAATTTACCTAAATCTCCAATGAGGAAAAATGATTCTGGGTTTCTTCTATAGATCATTTCCATTATATTGGAAGTGTTAGATTCATTCCAAATATAAGAATCATGGGTACTACTAAGAAATTTAGCATTTATATTCATGATTTATAAAGTCTCATCACAAATTCTAGGTCATCTGTTATTGATCTTGTAATTGCAACATGAATGCCGTTAATGTACCCCAAAAATACCAGGGAAATTGTGTTTAGTATAAAACCTAAAACATTATAAAAATCTTGTATATTTCAAAATTATTTTACATGTTACCTATTTAACACCAGTTTTAATTCTTTTTAAAAAAAAACAAATTACATTTAAATTTTAAGTTTACAAAATACATATTACTGCTAGCTGTATATAATTTACAATTTAATAGAAAATTACCCAATTGGACAAGCTCATAATTCATTTAAATTTTGTAGCAATTAGATCCACTCTGAAATAGCATCGTCTCTATTTAAAGCATCTCGGTTTTTCTTCTACAGTACTCCAACTGACACTTGGGCGACTCACTCCAGAAATATATTCAACCCAGTTATTTTTTGGTAGTTGCTAGTCGCAAAAAATTCAAGAACCTACAAGTATTTATATTTTAATAAAATTATATTAATATGGGTACCTAAATCTAAAAAGAAAAATTAATATTAGCTTAACATTCTCCAAATTTTTTGTGAGTAACAAAAGCAGGTAATATATTACAAATATGTATAATCCAACCAAGTAAAAAAATCATTAATGACTTGCTACTCTTGCATATGCTAACTTTATAGTTACCAAATATTACCATGACTTCTGCAAAGATGATGTTGCCTCCTTTCAAGCCCTGAGAATTCTATAAATTGGGTTATTTTTAGTACCGGGTGAGTCAACGATTGGATGAAGTAAGTTTGTGCCTTTTCGGTGAAATTTACAAAGAAAGTATATTTATTGTTTGATACAGTTTATTTTTACGCAGATTTTAAAAATATTTAGGACTCTACAGGGTGAGCCAAAAAACTAGGACAGCATAAAGTTTTATTTTTTTAAATAAAATACCCTATATACGAATCATATTTTCGATTTAGCTTATAATTTTAAATCTTTTTTATTAAGGGTTTACTTAACAAAACTTTATAGTTTCTGAGATAATTAAGTTTAAAGAAAAAAAGTCACATTTTCAAGCATCAATTCAATCCTAAATTACGTTTTCAATTTTGTGACAAATATATTCAAATTTGGAATTTAGCAAGGCCAAGGACAAGTTAATATAATTTTTACCTAATATTTGCAATAAAAGCTGAACACATCGGCTCAAATTTGAACAAGTTTAAATGAATAAATATCTTCTTTTTAAATGGTACACCCTGTATATTTTCATGTTATTTAATAGAGTAATAAAAACCCTAAAAGTTTTGTTCAATATATCCTATACCTATTTATAATAGTTTTTGAGATATTTCAGTTTTTCTTATTTTCCATACTTTTTTACAGAAATAGTCTTCATTATCATAGTAGCCATGTAAAATAATAAAAAGAAACTACAGAAACAAACAGAATGTGGTTAAATATGATGAAATACATTATTCGTTATATTACAACGGCAATAGTAAAAATTAACACAACAATAACGACAAGGCAAATACATATTTACTTTTATACTAAATTGAAACAAAAAAATTACCTATTAAATACTGAGATTAATTATTTCTTTTTAATAAGTGTTCGAATAAACGACCCTCTTGTGCAATGCACAAATTTAGTCTTTTTTGCAGATTTTCTCGGACCCTGGACAAAATTAGTGGCGTTATTGTTCTACAGGTATCCCTAATCCTGTTTCGCATATCTTCCACTGTTGTTGGTGGATTAACATACACCTTATTTTTAATATAACCTCATAGGAAGAAATCTAATGGGGTGATGTCGCAAGACCTTGGTGGCCACTCAATGAAACCCCCACGTCCAATCCAATTTTGCGGATATCGTTGGTCCAAAAACGCACGAACTTCACGATGGTAATGCGGAGGCGCACCATCGTGCTGGAACCACATACTGTCGAGCTCATCCCTATCGAGACCTTGAAGCAGTTGGGGTACTTCTTCTTGTAGAAAGTTCAGGTAACTATGGCCATTTAGTGGTTCATTAAAAAAGTGGGGTCCAATAATTCGATTATGATGAATACCACACCAAACATTTAATGACCAGTGGTTTTGATGTTGCACCTCTCTAATCCAAAATGGGTTTTCTGTGGCATAATAATGCATGTTGCGTCTATTTACGGCACCGTTACTTCTAAAAGTAGCTTCATCACTAAACATTACCTTGCATAATAAATTTGGATTTAATTGAATCTACGCATTTATTGTACGACAAAAGTTTACACGACTTTCAAAATCCTGTCCATGCAATTCTTGGTGTAATTTCATGTGATATGGATGATACCTATATTTCTTGGGAGTACGATTAGCGGTGGATTGTGATGTTTCACATAATGCTGCTAACTGACGGCTACCAATATAAGGATTTTCCTGAACATTTAACAATACTTGTAGTTCTTTTTCTTCATTAGTTACTGGTTTGTTGACCACTTTACGTTTGGAATAATCAACAGTACCAGAAGAATCAAATCTTTGCATTAAGTTTTGAAAAGTATGGGTATTAGGTTGGCGTCGATCAGGATATTTCATTTTGTAAATTCTTTGAGCAAGAAAGCAATTTTTTGAGCCTCTCCTATTATATAAATCATATCTATTAACTCATTCTTTGGAAAATTCATTTTACAATATAAGATGAATACAAAAAAAACCAAACTACACTACATAAAAACCAAAAGAAGCGATTGCGGTTATAAATTTGACACACAGAAAAATGTTCTTTTACATTGTTTTTGCTCTATTAAATAACATGAAAATATACAGGGTGTACCATTTAAACAAAAAGATATTTATTCATTTAAACTTGTTCAAATTTGAGCCGATGTGTTCAACACCCTGTAGCTTTTATTGCAAATATTAGGTAAAAATTACGTTAACTTGCCCTTGGCCTTGCTAAATTCCAAATTTGAATATATTTGTCACAAAATTGAAAACGTTATTTAGGATTGAATTGATGCTTGAAAATGTGACATTTTTTCTTTAAACTTAATTATCTCAGAAACTATTAAGTTTTGTTATAGTAAACCCTCAATAAAAAAGATTTAAAATTATAAGCTAAATCGAAAATACGATTCGTATATAGGGTGTTCTATTTAAAAAAATACAACTTTATGCTGTCCTAGTTTTTTGGCTCACCCTGTAGAGTCCTAAATATTTTTAAAATCTGCGTAAAAATAAACTGTATCAAAAAATAAATATAGTTTCTTTGTAAATTTCACCGAAAAGGCACAAACTTACTTCATCCAATCGTTGACTCACCCTGTACAAGTTATCTTCTTCGATCTTTACCAAGTCAGTAAAATAAATTAAATAAAGTAGAGTCCGCCAAGTTCCACAAATATTTATATAATAGATGTAATCTAAATAGGTTCGTGAATTCTGAATCATTTAAATCTCCAAATCGACGCAACCGTGGTAGAAATCGACGATTATAATTTGCTATTTGCTTTTCCGGTAATCTGACATCCTCAGGTCCATCGTGGTTCAAAATTACCTCCTCAATACCCATTTTATATATGTATATTTGCGAAAAAAATATTTTATAAAATTTACAATATTTTCAAAACAATTATGAGTTTTCTTGAATTTTTATAACCTAAAAATACCGCATAATGACAGGAATGACAGTATCGTTCTCTCAAAATCTCGCCGTTCTCTTCGTTCGGACTAGTAGAACAAGTTCTCTCAAGATTTGATGGATGGGACCATCGCTTAAAATTACGAGAATACGGTTCCATACTTTTTCGTGAGAACCACGCCCACTTTCCATCAAGATGATCGTTCTCTCAAGAACGAGAATAGGTACCCTGGTTAAAACAAATTGAGAACATGCTTTTGTCTTCACATGAATTATTTGAAATTCTAAGCATATTCATCACCCTTCCATACCTTAAAAAGGAAAAACGTGACCCTTACAGGATCACTCCATCGATCATCCGAGTGTCACACGAATTTTAAGGGGGGGGGGGGTGAAACACCCTCGATGATCATTATATCATTTTGATCGACCTTTACCATCCCCGATATCGAATATATTATTCTCTTTTCCTTACCCTTCAAGCGTTCTTCTCACAGCACCGAAAAAAGTCGCAAGTTATCTGAGAAAATACCCCGTCGTCCTTGGTCCATTGTCATGTTTATTGATCCCCGGGCGAATGGTACAACCAGCCCGCAGTACCGATTCGCTTCGAAATAAGATATTACTAAAGTTTATTGCGAGAGAATTATTTATTTTTCCGCGCAACAACAGTACCACGAACTGGTGCTTCGATTGTTTCTGTTTTGTGGGAGAATCTTTTGCCATAAATCACGTTCGTGGAGGTTTATGAGTTTGAGAAAAACAGATCTAAATTTACCAAGAAACCAGAACAATATATACTGTAACATATTTAGAACATATTGTTGAGTTCACGTTTGTAGTTGAAATCCGAATGGAAAATTATATTTTATTTTAATAGCAGCCTTAACATAATTATATTAGGAATTCGCCGAAATATAATTTAGATGAGGCGAGGATCTCGGATCCGTGGGAAAAATTTTTCGGATGAAATTTTTTGATATGTAGGCCGGCGAAGTTAGCCTCATATGAGGTGATGTTTATTGTTAGTAGACATCTGATTACGTAGAAACCTTTTGAAGTATCTTGTCTCATTTTCTTTTTTGAGGAACATTTTTTATTTAACAATTAACATGTGAAAAAACAGTTTTTCGAGTTCTAGGAAAAGCTATTATTTTTCGATAAAAAAGTTTCAAACAAAAATTGTGCGCTTTGAAAATACCTACAAATTGATCTAAGGTCCATTCGAGTCGGATAATTTGTTCGTTAGTTATTGCAAATTGGCTGTTTTTGCAATTGTTTATAGACTATAAAAAATATATTGCATTAACTTTACACTGCAACGACAGGAGCTCCTTGTTGTATACAACAAATTTACAAAATTTCAAGTAAAAATATTCAATAGCTTTTTGAAGAGAACATAATTTTTGCTGGGAAAAACGAGATAGGAAATCTGTTCTTATAGATCGTCCGGAAACTGTACATTAGCGGGGGAAATATCTTTCTCACGTAAAAGGTAGAGTTTCTAGAAATAACACAACTTACAAAATTAGTAATTTAACTGAATTTTTGAAAGATTTTTTGAGATAAAGTTACTGCAGAAAATTAGGAAAAATCCATATAACGAAAGTATGAAAGAAAATGTGGAAACTCGATCTCATGATCCGTGAGATAGAGGAACCAATTATAATTAATTTGGGCGAAGATAGCGTCACTGCTTGGATTATGAATTAGATACGTAATGTTTACTAGCGTAAACACAATTTATTATTTAAATATTTTTAACATATAAAAATTAATTATATTTGAATCCCTTTTTAGTGTTTAATTATAATTCTGTAGATGGTTTAAGAAATAAATAAACTGAAACGTCAAATGTCCTAAAAATGTTTTTAATTAATAATAAAATGACCGATAGCCCAAAAAAATTTATGGACGAATTTATTTTTTTATATATGTTTAACTTCTTGTATTTTTGACAATGGGTATTTCGTAAGTATTTATATTATAACTTAGAATTTTTTGAGAGAAAAATGCTACGTTTTATTCTGAATGTGCCTAAAACGGTTTCTATGCCAAAATTAAAAATAATCAAAATACAGTTGTGATTTGTGTTAAATATATCAAAATTATCTATATTTTGTAATATATGTGAATTATTAAAAAAACCTAAGTAATAAAATAATTTTATAAAAACTTTTTATTTTAAGTTTATTACCGAACTAATATTCTATGCCATAAATACTTAGTGATAAAATAAACCTCTTTCCGACGCCTGGATACCATCCAGCATTTTCCAATTTAGCACTTTGGTTTTGATTAAATGATATGTATCCTTTAAGGGTTGAAGTAATTCCTACATCCCAAACTGAATCAATTGTAACACCATTTAAAATATAACGTAATTCTTTAAACAAGAATGCTGGAGCATTGTTAATTAATACCGTATTAGCCAATGGAGTATCATCTTCTTTGGTAACTTGAAATTCTAAATATAATTCACTTTGCAAGGTAAAGGATATTTTCCTGTTTGTTGTAGAGCAATTCTAATTTCATCATTTAATCCAAGTTTTGTAGGATTGAAAGGTTCAAATGATAGTACTTCCCAGCTTAATATTGATTCATCTACAAGATTATTTTCTTTTACCTTTAAAAATTCCATTTTATTTTAGTTTGAAACCTAAACTTATCAGAAATTTTTTATTAGAAGGTGTTAAACCTTTGAGAGTTTAATTTATTACTAATTAAATGTTGTTTAGTGGCTTTCTTATTAATGTTTTTAGAGTAAAATTTTTTTGAAAAATTATAATTTGAGGCTTTTTTATTATATAAAATAACCATTATTCATTTATTTTTTTAAGATGTAGTCTTACTGTTACCGTTTCTCCCCTGAAATTGATGAGATCACCATCTTGATCTACTATTTTAATGTTTATATTGTCTATTACCTTTACAGTAACAGGAAAGTAAAGGACATTTTGTGGTGATTCTATTATTTTAAAACCAGAAGCTACACTAGGAAAAAATTGATGTATTATATGAATAAGTTTTCCATTTAAATATGATCCTTCGGCAATATTACAATCGATGTTTATGGCGTTTACTTTAATAATTTCCGCTGGAAAATCTGAAATGTGTTCCTTAAGATCTTCTAATTCCTTATTTTTAAAACCTAATATTTTTCCTATAGTTCCATCACGAAAAGAGATAGGAATATCCGTTTTAATATGTGTTCGTAAAGTATTATTATTGGCATAAATATGAACAAGAATTTCCAAGGTAAAGATGAAAATATTTTAACAGCGAAAGATAAAGTGAAAGCATTCCATGCAAAACTTTATTTATGGTCAACCTTTCTGCAAGAAAAATATATTTGAATCATTTCCATGTCTTCAAAAGACTGTTGAAGATAATGCAATAGATCAATCGCTTGTGGTCGGAGCTCACATTCTCTGCATGATACAGAGCTTGCATAATCTGCAATAGAAACTATTAACATACTTTCCAGACTTGCACTCTGAAGCTGACAATGGGCACAGATGGATTCTTAACCCTTTCTTGGATAAGTCAATAGAACTAGCTGGTCTCACTACAAATATGAAAGAAAATCTTATAGATTTAGCTGCTGACGGCATGCTTAAAATGGAATTTTATTCACAAACTGATGACGTGTTTTGGATGAAAAGGAAACAAGAATATCCTGAGCTAGCAAGGGAAGCTCTTAAATTATTAGTGCCATTCGCAACTTCATACTTATGTGAATGGGCGTTCTCTTCAATGGTGGACATTAAAACTAGAAAAAAAAATAGGCTTCAATCAGAAAATGATTTGATTATTAACATTTCAAAAATAGCACCACGATTTGACATTTTTTTGACAAATAAACAAGCCCATCCTTTTCAATAAAATTGTGTTTTACTGTAGTGAACCATGTAGAACCTTGACTTTTTTCTTTTGCCGGCGACCCCCCGAGTAAGCCTCCGCGACCCCCCTAATGGTCACGACCCACAGATTGAAAAACACTGCTTTAGACCATTCAAAATAGACATTTACGGCACTGCCAGATTTACTATATTTAAAGTAATTACTGTATAAGAATGTGTCCGTATATTGAAAGTTAACGTGTGTTGGGTACAGTCTCGTACAAAAACAAAATTTTTAGGCCTGAGAATCTTTAACTTTTGTTACTTATTTAAAGGCTATACTTTTGTCTACGACGAAGATTAGATATATAATTTTAAAAATAATTGACGTTACATTTAATATATTTATTTGTTAATGTTTCATAAATATTTTTGTTTTTTTTTTTATAAATTTTATTTTGCTTTTCTGGTCTTATAGAAATATAACAAAATAATGTTTACTGACTGTGATTTAAATTTAAAGGTATTATTTTTATTTTAAAATATTTAATTTTTATTTAATAATACTCCAGAAAGTTCTATAGAAATATTAAAATTTATTAATAATTAGGCTAAAACTTCCTTAAAAGGAAAAAATAATTGTCGGTGTTTACACAAAATGATAGTTCACCGCATGTCATAAATTTGCTCAAGCATATTTTAATTTATCTATAAAGCCCATTGTTTTAATTTGGTCCATTCTGGACGCATTTACTGAAAATTCACGACGTAAAATATCAAAGATCAAGTTCGTGACAAGACCTTGCCGATTCCCGTGAAAAAAGTGTATCAAATGGACGATTAGACAAGAATTCTTAAAAAGTTTCTTCGTGTCTTACGAGGAGCAAAAATCTTCGAAGTAACGTTATGTTTGTTGTTCCATTGTTATTTGTCAAATTTATCATCAGATAAGTAAGTAGCGTACTAGTTATCTAGAAGAATAACAAGCTTGCCTTCGAAAGGAATGGTTTTAATGAAGAATATCAGCGGTCTGCTTTTTCTGATTTAAGATCTAATAATGCTGCAATTTTAGTTATAGAAATTTTCAAAATAAGTTATTGATTCAATTTGTTAATAATGGATATTTCATACATTTACACACACACACAATATATATATATATATATATATATATATATATATATATATATATATATATATATATAAATAGATAAGTTTTTGTCCGTGTAATTTAAAATAAAATAGAATCAAATATTGGCGAAGCGGACGTGAAAATTTGTCAATCTACATGATTCTCGTGTTAAAAAGTGCGGAGCACTCCAAAATATGGAAAAACTCCAGGTCCGACAGATGGCGACAGCGCTGTTTCGTCCTAATATGGGACTCGTCAGGCCACCGCATTCGGAACAAACCATCATCTCGCCTTTGCATTCTATAAAGCTGAGTTTAAATCAAAAAACAGCAAACAAGACAGCTAAGGTGACATTTCGATGGTCCACTTGATAACACAAGAACCACACAGATTAACAAAGTTTGTAAAAAAAAGGCCATATGGTGGCGCGACGGTGAATTAAAACAGAAATATGTAAAATCGAGTACACGAAACGCGCTGCCCAAAGGATAGGGGTCGCATTTTTCGGTACTGGCAACTAAGCCTACTGCTAATTTCAGCAGCCAAAGCCACGTGTCGCACCAAACCAGTAACGCCAGTACCGAAAAATGCGACCCCTATCCTTTGGGCAGCGCGTTTCGTGTACTCGATTTTACATATTTCTGTTTTAATTCACCGTCGCGCCACCATATCGCGGTCTTTTTGTAAACTTTGTTAATCTGTGTGGTTCTTGTGTTATCAAGTGAACCATCGAGATGTCGCCTTTGTCGTCTTGTTTGCTGTTTTTGATTTTAAACTCAGCTTTATAGGATGCAAAGGCGAGATGATGGTTAGTACCGAATGCGGTGGCCTAACGAGTCCCATATTAGAACGAAACAGCGCTGTCGCCATCTGTCGAACCCGGAATTTTTCCATATGAGTGCTCCGCACTTTTTAACACGAGAATCATGTAGATTGACAAATTTTCACGTCCGCTGCGCCAATATTAGATTCTATTTTATTTTAAATTACACGGACAAAAACTTATCTATTTATTTATATATATATATATATATATATATATATATATATATATATATATATATATATATATATATAATATTTATTTTTATTTTTTTGGGTATCGGATTTGGCAGTACTTCAAAGTTTTTATTGTCTTCACGTTTCACCCTTTATACTTAGCTTCCTCAGAAGAATATATATTTTTTTATATTATCTTACATTAGTCTACAATTTATAAAATATACATGAACAACATATCTTTATAGATATAACAGATGTAACGACACACATAACATAAGTTAGTTAAAAGACTAAGAAGTAAGATATTCAAACACTTAAAATTATGCTAAAATAGAAATATGTATCAAAAATTACAGTGCTTAGCTCGAGAAAAATTACTTTTTCTTTCTTTCTTGTTTGCGTTCTTTCTGACTAAAAATAGCAACAACTATTAATAGTCCACAGACTGCGAAACTGCTTTTAAGCAACTAAAGAAGGCACTTTGTAATCCTCCAATATTGTCATATCCCGATTCTGATTAGATGTTTGTTGTGGGTACTGACGCTAGTAACTCCTCTGCAGGTTGAATTTTGTCCTAGAGACAAAATAGCCAAGAGAAAGGAATTGCCCATTTTAGCAAAGTACATTTCGAAATTATTGTGTAACAAGAAAAAAACTACTCGCCATTATAAAAACATTGGAACACTTTCACAAATATCTATATGGCTAAAAATTTCACCTCCGAACGGACCACACCACATCATTAAAGTGACTTTTACAATTCAAAAATCCTGAAGGTCAAATAATACGATGGTTATAACGTTTGCAAGAGTACGATTTTAAATTTGAACATAGAAAAAGCTTAAACCACAAAAATGCAGACGTTTGTCAAGGAGATCATGTCCCGAAGAATGCAAGTACTTGTAACAGACTCATGAAAGACACAACTATAATGCTCCTTGGATTGGAATGCCAAAATCATCTCCAAGGAACAACAAGAAGATTCAGATCTTAACATTATCATCAAAGTAAGGAGTTATAATTCAAATCTACCCACTTTTCAAGAAATCTCATCAAAATCCCACAAAGTAAAAGGTTACTGGGCTTCATGGGATTCTTTGATTATGCATGATGGTCTATTAAAAAGAGTTTGGGAGAGCTCTTATGGCAAAGACGGCAAATACCAGACGAGATAAAAAAATTAATATTGTCCGATTTTTTCAAAATTGATCTGGGGGAGTTTTTGGTATCGCACATTACGAATCTGAAATTATTTAAAAAAAAATTAAATATGGCAGATTAAAGATTCCAAATCTCTCGATTTTGTCTAAAATCAATATTGGGGGATTTTGGTTATTGTTAATTACGGATCGCGAGGTACTTGGGGTGTATGCAAACTCAATATGCAGTATAAAATATACAGGGTTAAGACACTTGCGTCTCAAGTTCTTTAGATATCGATATTGGAAGGTTTTGGGACCTATATTACCATTCTAAAATTAATTTGAAATTTAAGATAGTGGATTTACTATGATAGACTTTAGATAAAATGGGTACTTTTTTGCCACCTTGGAGTCATTGGGAGGTACACTAATCTCGATTGGTACTTAATTTATGGATATCATAATGAACTCAAAACTAAAAATCGAAAAATAAAATTTTAATAAGAAAAATTGAACCTACTTATAAAAGTGCGCTAAAAAATGAAAAAAAAACTATATATATATATTATATATATATATATATATATATATATATATATATATATATATGTATATATATATATATATATATATATATATATATATATGTATATATATATATATATATATATATATATATATATATATGTAGATAAGTTTTTGTCCGTGTAATTTAAAATAAAATAGAATAAAATATTGGCGAAGCGGACGTCAAAATTTGTCAATATACATGATTCTCGTATTAAAAAGTGCGGAGCACTCCAAAATATGGAAAAACTCCGGGTCCGACAGATGGCGACAGCGCTGTTTCGTCCTAATATGGGACTCGTCAGGCCACCGCAGTCGGTACAAACCATCATCTCGCCTTTGCATCGTATAAGCCATACTTATAATCAAAATACGGCAAATAAGACGACAAAGGCGACATCTCGATGGTCCACTTGATAATACAAGAACCATACAGATTAACAAAGTTTGTAAGAGAACCGTCATATGGTGGCGCGACGGTGAATTAAAACAGAAATATGTAAAATCGAGTACACGAAACGCGCTGCCCAAAAGATAGGGGTCGCATTTTTCGGTACTGGCAAGCAAGCATACCGCTATTTAAGCAGCCAAAGCCACGTGCCGCACCAAACGATCCCACCATGAGAGCATCGTTTAGCGTGTTTCAAAGCCAAACAAGTAAATAAATATGTAGATAAGTTTTTTTTCCGTGTAATTTAAAATAAAATAGAATAAAATATTGGCGAAGCGGACGTGAAAATTTGTCAATCTACATGATTCTCGTATTAAAAAGTGCGGAGCACTCCAAAGTATGGAATAACTCCGGGTCCGACAGATGGCGACAGCGCTGTTTCGTCCTAATATGGGACTCGTCAGGCCACCGCAGTCGGTACAAACCATCATCTCGCCTTCGCATCGTATAAGCCATATTTATAATCAAAATACGGCAAATAAGACGACAGAGGCGATATCTCGATGGTCCACTTGATAATACAAGAACCATACAGATGAACAAAGTTTGTAAGAGAACCGTCATATGGTGGCGCGATGGTGAATTAAAACAGAAATATGTAAAATCGAGTACACGAAACGCGCTGCCCAAAAGATAGGGGTCGCATTTTTCGGTACTGGCAAGCAAGCATACCGCTATTTAAGCAGCCAAAGCCACGTGCCGCACCAAACGATCCCATCAAATTTATAGTTATTTTTCACTTTTTAGCGCACTTTTAGAAATCGGTTCAATTTTTTTATAAAAATTTTATTTTTCGATTTTTATGAATGCATAAAGGTACCGCAAAAACTATCCTAACAGTAATATAAATCAGATCCCTGACAGCACGAAAATCCCCATTACAGCTCTGGGCGCATTGGAAATCAGAGTAAACACTTCCCAGTAAGTCTATTTAACCAACACTTAATACATTCCTGATACATTCATTACTATAAATAAAAGCAAGTTCAATGCAAATGCGGTAGGTCTGTGACACAGTATTTAGCACCTTATCGAGATAAAACTTCGGTTTTCCATTACCATTCACAATACAGAATGCACACTGTCAACCAGGAAGGATTTCTTTAACCAGCTATGCACATTACGTGATGCCTAAATTATTAGGATTCCGAACAATATAAGTAGGTCTAATTAAATTCTATGGTACTGTATGTAGTACTGTAGTATCTAATTTAAATGGAAAATAAATTAGTTTTTGGTGAAATTATTCGCAATGGTAAAAATTGAGCATATTTAGAGGTCGGACTTCTTATTTTGGAGTCGTAGAGTAGAAATCTGATGGTGTTTTTTGGCGGTCGCAAATAATTTTCCCAAAGAAAGAGTTTTCACTTTCTTTTGTTATTTTTGCGCACTTTCCAAAGAATTCTTTAAAAATTTGTGAATTCCAACAAAATATATCTTAACATTTTAAACCACAGTATATTTTGTTAATATATATATATATATATATATATATATATATATATATATATATATATATATATATATATATATATATATATATCTGTATATATAGTAACGAACTTTATAGCGTGTCCTATTTCATAGCATCAGTTCGTGTTTATAATTTGTGGGGTTTTAGGCTTATTTTCTATGATTTCATAATTTATTTAATTAATTTTATCTTTGTTAATTTCCTCAGGCGACGTTATGAAAGGTCTGGAACTTTTTAAAAAATTCTATTTCCTTATTTTTAAAACAGAACGCCTATGATAGAAGACCCAGATATTGCCAGATAACTTCTTTTTCTTATTTTTATTACACCATGTATTATGAAAACCCTTCTAGAAAGATCCGTAATCTTCTGGTATCCGGAAACAGGGCATATAAAGGGTATATAAAGACGTCTTAGAAGTAAGTTGAATTGTTTGGCAAGTGTCAGAATTGAAGTTGACATATTGTCTGCTTTTGAAATAATAGAGTGTGTTCTAGATCGGCCGTCTGGAACAAATTATTGTCAGAAGTGGGATCAAATTCAGAAGAGGTTAATTCAGGTTAGAAAATTAGAAAAAAAGATAATTGAAATTGTATGCTAGTGAAAACTAGAAACAGAAAGTAAAAATGGAAGAACAACTTCAAATAAGTTTAGATCAGGTACTGATGATAATACAAGACATGAAAACAAGCCAGGAAGATATGAAACAAGAATTGAAAGAAGTTGTGACCAAAAATCAAAATGATATGAAACAAGAATTGATAGCACTAAAAACAAGCCAAGAAGAGATAAAGCAAGAATTGAAAGAAGATATGACGAAAAATCAAGACAGAATAAAACAATAATTAAAGACAAGCCAAGAAGAGATGAAATATAAATTAAAAGAAGATATGATGAAAAATCAAGAAGATATGAAGAAAAGCCAATACGATATGAAACGAGAATTGAAAGAAGATATGACCAACAATCAAAATGATATGAAAAAAGAATTGATGACACTGAAAACAAGCCAAGAAGAGATGATACAAGAATTGAAAGAAGATATGACGAAAAATCAAGACAATATGAAACAAGAATTAAAAACAAGCCAAGAAGAGGTGAAACAAATGAAGGAAGATATGCTGAAAAATCAAGAAGATATGAAGAAAAGCCGAGACGATATGAAACGATAATTAAAGGGAAGCCAGGATGATATGAAATAAGAGTTGATGACACTAAAGGCAAGTCAAGACGATATGAAACAAGAATTATAGACAATCCGAGATTATATGAAACAAGGACAAAAAACAAGCCTGGAGGATATGAGACAGGAACTTAAAACAAGTCAAGAAGATATGAAACAAGAAATGAAAGAAGACATGAAGCGCATAGAACAAGAAATGCAACAGAAGATTAGCAAAATTAGAGAAGACGTACATGGCGATGTAGAACATGAGGTGGCGGGAATCCACAAACAGATGCAACATCTACATTTGCAAATTGAGAAGGTAGTCAGCACAGGTATAATAAAGGTACTACCTTCGACGACAAGGTACCTTGGCTTACCTGTGTCCGTCAATTGAAAGTCGCAGCCACCGGCAATAATTGGAGTTCACCGGAGAAGGCACTAGCTCTTGTTCTAGGTGAAGCTGTGGAACCTCCACATAATATTCGAGAAGAAAAATAGAATGATTACGAGTTTATTGTTACTTTTCTGGAGATGCGTTAAGGGGAAGCTCACCTCCATGAAGGTTATAAGGCCCAGAACGGTATAGTCTGAATGGTAAGCAACAATGTGTTTACCGAAAGTCTTCGGTGAATTGAAGAAAAGAAACCTGATACGACAGATGATTCTGTGCCTTGACAACGCAACTTTTACACGTCGACTCATACAAATGACTTTTTGAACATTTGAACTGTAAAATTGTTGAGTCACCTGCTGTGCAGCCCTGATTTGGCACCTAGTGATTTTTTGTTCCTTTACATGAACGACAAACTGTGTAGTCAACGATATTCTATGCCAGAAGAAGCGGTTGATGCGTTCAAAAGTCATGTTTTGGGGATACCATCTTCACACTGGCAACGAGGTTTTCCGAAACGCATGTAAAATTGGCGGCAGAAAAATAGAACAAATATTGAAGATTCTATTTAATAAAATAATTGAAGAGGGAAAAATGCCACAGGATTGGTATAACTCCGAAGTAATCTTAATATTCAGAAGGGGGGACAATACAAATATTGAAAACTACCAACCAATATCCTTACTATCACATACCTACAAGTTTGTTAACCAAAATCATAACCAACCGCATAATAAACAAACTCGATTTTTACCAACCTGTCGAACAAGCTGGATTCAGGAAACACTTTAGCACCACAGATCACCTACACACCTTAAGAATACTAATTGAGTACACCGAATATAACGTACCGCTCCCTATGGCTTTTGTAGATTTTCAGAAGGCATTCGACTCCGTCGAAATATGGGCAGTATTACAATCCTTAGAAAACGCAAGAATCGATTCAAGATACATAAACATCATAAAGAACATATACGAAAATGCAACCATTCAAAAAAAATAGACGACAAGACGAAACCGAACCCCATAAAACTACAAAGGGGAGTGAGACAAGGGGACACTATCTCGCCAAAACTGTTCACCTTAGTTCTAGAGGACATTTTTAATATATACTTGAACCATCTCAGATTTGCTGATGACATAATCTTAATAGCAAGTAATCTCCAAGAATTCAACGAAATGCTACAACAGCTAAATGACGTATCCGCATCTGTAGGCCTTAAAATGAACTACAACAAAACAAAAATAATGAGCCACGAACAGGCAAACATAACAATATAGAAACAGAGGATAGAAAACGTCGAACACTATGTATACTTGGGTTATGACATCAGACTAGGGAAATCAAACCAGGATGCTGAAAAAAAAAGAAGAACACAGCTGACATGGGCCGCTTTCGGTAAACCTGCATACATCCTGAAAAATAATTCAATTCCCAAAAATCTAAAAAGGAAAGTATACGACACATGCATATGACTGGTGTGTACGTATGGATTAGAGACCATATCCCTCACCAAAAAGTCCGCTAAAAAATTAGAAACAGTCTAAAGAGCGATGGAAAGAAACATGCTTGGAATATCATTAAGAGACAGGATTAGAAACACCGAGATAAGACGCAGAACGAAAGTCAAAGATATCGTGGAAGAGGTTGCAAAGATGAAGTGGCGATGGGATGGTCACATAGCCCGATATGAGGACAACAGATGGACATAAAGAATTCTGGAATGGAGACCGAAGGAGACAACAAGAAGCACGGGAAGACCTCAAAAAAGATGGGTAGACGACATAAGGACAGTAGCGGGTAAACAGTGGATGAGATTGGCGAAGAATAGAGAAAGATGGAAACAATTGAGAGAGACCTACATCCAGGAGTGGATGGACAGAGGTTGACAAAGAGAGAGAGAGAGAGAGAGAGAGAGAGAGAGAGAGAGAGAGAGAGAGAGATGCAAAATTGTATTTGTTCATTGTAGAGAATATTTTGGAAAACAACAAAACCATTTTTCATTTCTGTTTGTTTATTATTTCTGAAATATAAACTGCGACCTTACTACTACTGCTTAATATTAATTGAAAGGAAAATAGTAACTGCCTAACCCTCAACTGCTTCAATTACCATTCAAAATACGTCAAGCGAAATACAATTTACAGAAATATACATCGCTTCCTGTACAGGGAAACACTACAAATAATTTTAATTTATGAGGTTGGCAACATTATACTAATAAATACCAATTGGGCGGAAACTAGATGAACTTTGTCGAGAGTTTTTAAACTTGCACCTCTAAACATATAGTGTGTAGGTTAATGTAATAAAAGTATCTTTAAAAGGGGAATGACAGAGTTTTAGCCTTTTAAGAAAATTGATCACTATCGGCACTAATTTAAAAAGTCCATTAGTTTACTTTGTGGTTTTTTAATTGTATAGGATAGAAGTTTTTCTAATATATAAAAAAATTTCACACTATTATAGCAAAAGAAATTCGTAGAGTTGAAAAAAACATGTTTCAAAATAAGTTTTTTAAATCAATCTGTAATTACTTAAAACACACGAGGAAAGAATGAAAATTTTCCGTAATGATTCAGATTGCGTTTAATGCCTGGAGATGGCGCTGTTTGTATTAAACTTCATACTTTTTTTGATATAAGTAGCTTAAAGGATTCGCCTTTCTTATGTTTAGGTGCGCTGGCCTTCCCTGCATTGACGAGAATCAACGAGTTCTAAACTGTTCTGCAGGTGACGGTGCACTGTCGTGGGAGAGGCTTCCACCTTCTACTGATCTTTTTTCCTTGCAATCTCAGATAGTATTTGTCTCTAACCGTGTTAGAACATAGTTCATTTGCCCTTATATTATAAGATTTTTTCAGTCGATTGGTGCTACGCCACGAGAGAAAGAGAATTAAAATGAAAATGAATGCTTCTATACAGGTGGTTATTTTTTTGGTGTTGATCGCTCCTTCTTTTAGAGCAGTGTCTAGGCTAGCATGCCTGAGATTAAAGGGGTTATATAAATTCAAAGCGCCACCTGTTTTAGGCCCATTAGTAAGAAGAAGCAATGATGTTAACGAAAACAGGAATCAACTAGTTCCAAAAATAAAACAACCCGATTCCAAAAACAGTTAAAATCTATATTTAACAAAAAAAAGGTTCTGTTTTATAAACTATGTGAATTTTTATTTAATCCAAAGAAATATGCGACTATTTGCTACCTGGATTAGAACAAAAAAAAAACAAAGAAACAATGAACAACACTACTGCAAGTATGACGTCATCTGCGCCATACGCCAAGTCGGTTTAGGTGTAGGTCCAGCTTAAGACTGTCGGCTGATTTGCGTTGAATAACCTTACTTTTTATGTACAGTTATATTTTGCACTAATAAATTATCTAATACGCCGATTTAGGAACTAAATTAAAAGTGACTTCTAATGGGTGAAATAATGTTTTAAATTACTTAGTGTATACGTATACCTTTGGTTTACAAGGTATTTTAACTTAAATTAAAGATAAAGTGTCCTGTGATCGCACGCAGAAAGTCTTATTAATTCCCAATCACAGGGGAAAAATGAAAGCATACGATAAATTAGGTAATACCACAGTTTATTATATAAAGTTCTAATACCTGAAGTGTGGTTTTGTCACTGAGTCTAAGTACTTTCAGCAAGCAGGATAATCTGTAACTTCTTTGGGAACAATGGAGTGTTTTATGCCAGACTCCGGTGTGGAATTCCAGTTGTTAAATAGAAAAAGAAGATCCCGGTTTAATAAAATCTGATTGGGCATGTACCTGTTTGTCTTTACGGGTGTACGAAGTATCAAAAGTCACAAATATGGTCTTGACCTCTTAGAGGTGATAACTTTCACTACACTTTACTTAAGGATAAATAAATACAGTTTTAACTTCCTTTATCCCCCAAAATCTGGCAAATGTTGCACTAGAACACTAAATATGGTTTTAGCTGTTTACTGGGATAAACGTAGTGCTGTATAATTAAGAAAAATCAGCCAAAATATTGCTTTCTGAGCTTTTGCCAGTTTTGCCAACCAAGGCTTGGCCCAGAATCTCTCTATTGACGCTTTTAGAAATGTGAAGAGCGCCAAAAGAAAAACAAAAAATTAACTAACTACACCCTTGATGAAAGTGGCAAAAGTGGAGTGTTTGATACATTTCTAGGCACACTTGATTTTTTTTTACGGTTTTATATGTATTAAAGAGACTACTTGATGAAAATAAGAGTCTAATTTATGGTGAGCATTGGTTTGATTGTTAGTATTTTGGTAAAATTTTTATAGTTTTGTTCATAAAATAACAAAATTGTAACATTGGGAACTAAAAATACTTATGATTTAGACAAATATTTGCTTAATTGCGTAATTTCTTATATATAAAAAATCTCTCTGTATATATTTTTAGGCTTCTTGAGTAACACGTTCAAAATTTATCAACTTCTAACCTCAAAATCTATAAATGTGAATTTGGGGTGCATAAGTAACATTTTGAACAAAATTCGTATATAGAGGAATTTGAGGTAACTAAATTCAAATCTGGCGAAGTAACCAGTTTTAGGTTATAAGAGATATACATAACCTTAAATAAATGTTTACAGAAGCATAATTGCAAGTCTTCAATTATTGATAGGTTGAAAAGATTTCCTATTACATTTACAGCTCCTTTAGAACCCTTAAAGGCAAAACATCAATTTCCATCAGCCGTAATTCCAGATGCACACATTATTGGTTCTATAGGTATTTATACTATTTGGAGTAAATCGGGAGCACGTTCAAATAGATATCGCTACTTCTCTCCACTAGAATAGCAGGAACAGAAATGGGACAGAACACTATCGGCCACTGTAACACTATAGGATGCCCTCGGGTGGAAGTAGCTTCACCACTTATATGAAGCTTAATTGTAGATCAACTCCTCTGTGATCCGACTGACCTCGGCATATCTTGTCAGGGCTATACAGGTGAGGTGTCATAATGGCGAGAGACAAATTAGAGAATACCCTACGCGACATAATCCAGAGAGGACACACTAAAGAATGGCGCCAGATGATGGGACTTAATGTCAACATCGCCAAAACGATCATAGTAGGGTTTACAAGGAAAAGAAACCTTAACCTGGAAACCATCAAAAAGGATGAGAACTTTATTGAGTGGAAATCAGAGGTTAAATATCTAGGCCTGATAATACATAATAAACTTCTCTGAAACAAATACAAAAAAGAAGTAATCAAGAAGGCTACAAAAGCCTTGATGGTCTATAGAAACTTCCAGAGAAAAAATTGAAGTACAAACCCAAAAACTGTGCAGCGGATGTACACTGCAATAGTGAGACCAATGCTCACATATGGTTCAGTCTGGCCAATACGAAAGCTAATCTCTCAAAAGTTCAAAGATTGGCTTGTGCGTACATAACTGGTGCAATAAACACTTGTCTAACAGCCGCCATGGAAGTAATCCTAAACCTTACACCTCTACATATACTTGTGGAGGATATGGCAAAGAAGATAATAAATAGGATAATGAGAGATGCTTAATCTCTTATCCAAAAATCAACAAATCTGGGACATGCTTCAAGATGAAATGAAAAAGAAGTTCAACTTTGTGAGAAACTTCAACACAAAATTGAGTCACATAAATGAATGGGATGGAGTACCATTGAAAAAATTCTATTAAATGGTATTACAGATGGCTTCAAAACATCAGAAGGAACTAGAACTGGAGTGTATAGATAAGTACCAGATACCACGAAAGCTTGAATAAGTCACAAAGCATCTTTCAGGCTGAAATGTACGCCATCAGGAAATGCAATCAGTTCATTAAAGAGAAAAACTATCGCCGACAAGAGATTATTATCATGTCGGGTAGTCAAGCAGCCATCGTTGTGATGAGTTTTCAAGTAATCAGCTCTAAGATTGTCTTGAAATGCCTAGAGGAACTAAAAGAATTAAGTAAGGATAATAAGGTCACTGTCCTGTGGATACTGGGATACTCCGAGGTAGAGGGAAATGAAATAGTAGACAAGCTCGCGAGAAAAGAGACTGATTCACCATTTCTGAGGCTCGAACTTTTCTGTGGAATCAGTAACAGTGTAATGGTGGAAAAACTAAAAAGAGAGGAAGGAGTAGGAGATCCAATTACTGGAGGGGTCTGCAAGGAATGTAACAAACGAAAATACTTCTTGGAAACTACAACCTGTAAAAACTAACTTAGAGTTTTGACAGGAATCCTGACGAAGCATTTCCACCTGAAAGAACACCTCAGGAGACTCGGATTCGCAAAGAGAAGAATGCAGATTTTGCGAGGAAGAACAGAAAACTTTCAGAGTGCAGTACTTCAGGAGACCCTAGAATGCGGTTCTTGGGAGTACACTATATAGAAGAAGGGAAGCTACCCACGTTAAAGTCGTCCAACATTCTAAGGTTCTTGAGGGAAATAGGACTGGAGGACTTGCTCTAGTCGGTAAGGACTTGGCAGCAGAAGGAGAACACAATAGGTCAATTAAGTCGCAGTATATCGATCCCCATTTCCACATAAACTCATAAATTTAGTCTATTTTGAGTGTTTAATCGTCTTTTAAAGTCCTTTTAATTATTTTTTGCTTCTCGTATTGAATTGAAAATTAATATCGTCGTATTCATTTTTATTTCCCGATCATTTTAAGTATTTTTCAGTACAAACTTTTTGGGTGTTCTCGCAAAATGGAGTTTCCACTTGGTACATATTTAATTTAGATTTGCTCTTTTACTAAACTACAAATTTCAAATGAAACATGACAAAGTCTCGCGGAATCGTAATACTAAATGTTTCTTTCTGATTTATCTAATAGGAAAGGCATAGCAAAGAAAATGACGTGTGTACTTGTTATGGTTGCACCCACACGAAGTTAAAGACAATTAAATGAAATAAAGCGTTTGGTTAACTTCCATTTATTAACCACTAAGCTTTTGTTTAGTTAACTAAAAAAATCTAAAGAATGGCTTAAGAGTTATTATGCATTGAATCAAATTTTTCGTATCCAATATGGCCGACATCTTTCTTCTGTTTCTTTTTATTTTTTTTTCTTCATGTTTCATTTTTAAGGCTTCCTTTTAAGATGTATTATTCAAACAGTTTTTTCATCTCATTTTTGTATTTTTTTAGGATTAGGAAGATCAGTGACAAGTGCAAATCCTGCCTTGAAAGATATCAGCATTCAAAAACCATTTTATCAGCATATAGATGTAATTCTTAATGAGACGGTATCAAAGACTTCGTTCCGACATAGTAAGTACCCATCTCTTGTGACTATTTATCTTTCAGGAATACTAGGACAGTTGTAAAAAATCTTATCCGTACGTCCTATAGTACTTATCTTGCAAGCGTTGAGGCGAAATTTAAAAAGAACCCCCAATCGTTCCGATCCTACATCAATCTTAGGAACCCTAATAGTACTCTACCATCTGATATGTCTTATCAAGGTCAGGAAGTAACCAATCCCATTGACGTCGTAAATTCATTTGCGAAATTATTCTAAGAATCCCTTATTATTTCTATTCCTTATGCACCTACTTCTAGTCATGGTTGCAATTCTTACCCTATCTCATTATCTAAAATAATGCCTAAAAATGTTTAGAGAGCCGGTAAAAAATTGTATTGAATATATATATATATATATATATATATATATATATATATATATATATATATATACATATATATCTAAATTTAAATGAACAAAAACGGAGGGTTAAATATGTGAAAGAATTATTTGATGATGACAGACCGAATGAACACAACTCCGATGATCTCGCTAATATAGACGCTAATATAGACATGGGACCGGAAATTCTAAACAGTGAAATTCTATCTGCCATAAGATCTGCAAAAACCAGGAAAGCCACCGGGCCTGATAATATCCCAACCGAGCTGTTACAAATGATCCATGAGGAAAATATAGGAATCTTGGTCAAACTGTTTAATACCGTTTATGCGACTGGAGATATACCGGAAGATTGGCTGAAGTCTGTATTCGTCCCAATCCCAAAAAAACAGCGAGCAAAGCGATGTAGTGAGTACAGACTAATAAGTCTAATGAGCCACACTTTGAAGGTCTTTCTCAGAATTATCCAGAGCAGGATAAGATCTAAATACGAAGCAGATTTATATGAAACCCAATTCGGATTTAGAAACGCCCTAGGTACTAGAGAGGCTTTATTCGCTCTAAATATACTTCTGCAAAAATGCCGGGACCAATACAAGGATGTATTTGTATGTTTTGTCGATTACGAGAAGGCCTTAGACAGAGTACAGCACAGAAAACTCATAGACATTTTAAGTAACGTAGGGGTAGACAGCAGAGACGTAAGAATTATTAAAAATCTATATTGGCGGCAGAAAGCGACAGTAAGGCTAAATGGAAAACTCATAGAAGAAAGTAAAATTCTACGAGGCGTCAGACAGGGCTGCATACTATCTCCACTGCTTTTTAATATATATTCAGATAAAATCTTTAAACGGGCTACTCAAGGACAACGATTGGGAGTACAAATCAATGGAAAATATATAAATACAATACGATATGCTGACGACACTGTTATCCTAAGCGACAAACAACAAGACCTGCAACATCTATTAAACTGTGTTAACACTGAGGGTCAAGAAATGGGGCTCAACATAAATATCAAAAAGACAAAATTTATGGTCTTTAGTAGACAACCTCATCCTAACGCTTCAATACAAATAGAAGGAAAAAGTATAGACAGGGTGACTCATTTTAAATATCTTGGATGTTATATCACCGAAAATCTAAACCCAGATAAATAGATAAGGTGTAGAATAGAGACTGCTAGAGCAACTTTTCAAAAAATGAAATCACTTTTCTGCACCGGTTACACCGGCGAATGCTGAGAATACCTTGGACAGCTAGGCAGACCAACGAAATGGTACTCAATAGGGCCGACACAACTCGTCTACTATTAAACACTGTGAAGTGTAGAAAAATCTCATATCTTGGACATATATTCAGAGGTGAGCGATATAGAATTCTTCAATTGATCATGATGGGTAAAGTAGAGGGACGTAGAGGAGTAGGAAGGAGACAGGCTTCCTGGTTGAGGAATATTCGTGAATGGCCAGGTATACGTGGCGCGGGGGAACTGTTCCAGCTAGCGCAGGACCGTGAAAGAGTTGCCAATGTAATTGCCAACGTCAGGGGGACCAGATATGGCACTTAAAGAAGAATAAGCGGAGGGATTAAAAACTTGTACCCTTATTTTAGTTTTACTATCCAACACGGCAACACTGCATTCTCTCATTTCTTGCTTTTTATTACTATTTACTATGACTAAATTCATGAATGAGTTGGATTTAATATTTGGAAATTCTCATCTTTCGCTCTTGCCAAAAATAACAAAAAATAATTGCCAAGGTGTCCATAAGCGGTGAAAGTCTTGTGTTCATTTAGTCAATGGATTGAATTAGTCTATTATACTTAAAGTGATCTCCAAAATTTTTTTTTACTGAATAAATATATTTTAAAATTGACACAAAAATCTTTTTTATATTATAAGAAATACTTATTTTTTTGAAAAAAATAATTTGGTGCTATTAAAGTAATGTTGGCATATTATCAGGCTAATTTTATTTACTTAATTGGAAGATTTTATATTTTTATTTTTCATAGTAAGTATTTGACATACTTCGTATTAAATATATTTGCTAAAATTAGATAGCTATAGTTTCAAATTTAATATATATTTATGAGAAAATCTGTAAACTCATTTTGAGTATCTTTTTTTTGTGTGTGAAAGGATTGCTGGCAGACATTTTCAACATCGAATATTTTCGATGGATAAATACACAAAAAAACCCGCAAATTTTTTTTAAGAATACAATAAGCCTTCTATCTAAGTTAATACACCCAGCAACTAAAAGCCCGAAGAAAAATCTTTGACAAACATCTTAATATACCCAGAGCAATATAAGCAGAAAAGCGGGGGTGTATAATCAGGAATCAAGATGGCGCCGGGCAGCGTCGCTTTCGGACGTTCCGCCTGCGGCTTTGCTGGCCCCGCTGCTCGTTTGTTTTTTGTTGCGACGAACGACCTTGGCTAATTATTAGCAGCGTGCGTAGAAGTAGGCGTTGGTTGTAAATTGCACTTAAATTATAGTTGGGTAATGATTTAGAACTGAACTTCTTTTGTTTTGCTACTGGAATGTGTTTTTTTTTTCCTGAACGTGATGTTATAAAGAGGTGAATTGGCAGTTACAAAATTTCTTTTTATTTAATAATTTCGCACTTTTGACAAACTTATTTATAAAATTCTAAGACCAAGGAGTAATTTATTAATTTATCAGTTTTCTACACCCTCATAAGCCCGGGCTACAATAATTGTACCCCCGACAAAAATTTTTTAGTATATCTTCTAAAATAGTTTTTTTTTCTTATTTTTATCTGAACTATCTTCAAAATACATATGTTTAACATATAATATTCATATTCTTCTAAAGATGCCTATCTTCTTATGATACCATCGCATAACGTCACTTTTGTCTTTTAAGTCGTTAATGTAAAAGTTGATTGTTTTAATAGTAATAATGTATACATTGTTGGACCGTTTTAATTTTACTTTGGGATAGACGTTTTAATTGTATATGTGATTTTTACTGTGTTGAGGCTGCGCTGGCGTTGGAGACTGTTCTCTAAATGGCAAGGTTGAGATGTGCCCTTTGACGAAATCTGAGTCCTGAGGATGGTCTAAGTAAGACCGAAAGCGCTTGGCCGATAATTTAATATATACACTGAAATACACAATCTCTTCTTTTCTTGAACTCTCTTTCTGACTACAAAACTATGAGACAGTTGTTGAGGCGCACTATTGCTTTTTGTTGAAGATATAGGTTTGAGATAAATCTTATATCCTTACTATCAATTCCCGATGTTTTTAGAATATGAATTAGTTTTTCGTGCGACACCATGTCAAACGCCTTCTCAAAATCAGTGAAACAAACACGTCTCAGTTGATATCTCTCTCTCTTTGTATTAGCACTTGCAAGCTGAAAAGTGCATTCCTTGTTCCAAGGCCTGCTCCGAATCCAAATTGCACTTCACTTAGGTACTCTTCTAATTTGGTGTAAATGCGAGAGTGAATGATATTAAGGAGTACCTTAAGTGCGTGGCTCATTAAACTAATTAATCTGTGGTCCTTGTATTTCCTAGCGTTGTTTTTTTTTTCAGGAATTGGGATGAATATTGATAGCAGCCGGTCTTTCGGTAAATGTGCAGTTTCAGATATGTTGTTGAATAGCTTGGTGAGAGTTGTGATTTGGGAAGCCTCTAATAACTTCATTACTTCCCCATACACGTCATCAGGTCCCAGCGATCTGCCATCTTTAAGCCGTTTAATCGCCATTTTAACTTCTTCATTTGTTATTTCTAGGCAGTAAGGACTGTTTATTTCGGGTGGTGTTCTTGTTGTGTCTTCGCATAGTTCTTACACCTATTCTTTCCATTTTCTTTGTCTGTCTTCAATCTTGATCAAGATCTGGCCTTTGTTATCTACAATTATACCTGTGTTGCGCTGTTCACTGGTGTTCTGTATTTCTTTAATCTTTGTGTGCTTAGGGAAGTCGTCATGTTTTTATTGAAGAGTTTCCATTTTTATACACACAAAAGCACCCGTATATGTATATAGTATACATAAAATATAATAAATTGCTAGGTATTATAAGAAACTATACTACGGTGCTTAGGTAAGAGGCATTTATTGTATTTTATTAATTTTGACTCTGATATATTTTTCCGATGATTTTCTGCATATTAATTATAAAATCCAGGCTATCTTAGAGGAGGCGGAAGCGGAGATGCAGAGCTTGGCCTCTGCGGAAGCGGAGGTTAACGGAGGCGGAAGCAGAGTTGGAGCTGTACAAATTACAAAAAAAACATTATATTTATTAAAGAAAAAACTTTACCTATTGGTAATCAAAATTAGGAAGTAACAAATTATATCTGACCAACATCAGTTTTCAGCTTTATCACCTTTTAAGCGATTTCTTAGGGGTTCATAAATTAAACCGGCTCCGCTAAACAGTTGCTCACTTGGTACTGAAGCTAACGACAATGATAAATTAGTGCCATACAATGCGAACAAAAACTTTAAATTTAGTGTTATATTTCTACCATAATAAAAGACACAAAAATCCACATTTTTGCGTATCATCAAACTAACGTCCAGTTTGTTACTATGTGATGTCATCAATTGCAGCAAATCGTGGAGTTTTTTCATCGCGTGATCAAGAGTTAAATAATTCCTTATTTAATTTATGTTTTTTAGCAGACTTCTAAAAGTAGGAGGTTCTCAATTCCACCGTTATGTATTTTTTTATTTATATACATCGATTATTCTGGAACGGCGCTACCGATTTGAATGCATTTTTTTAAGTTATGTTCAGGTGGTCCTATTTCATTTCGAATGAAATGGGTACAATAAAATCCAAGATTGTGCTAATAAAATGGCAGACAAAAAAAATAATTTTGTTCTTTGGTGAAGGGAAGTTTTCGTAGTCGCACATAATGAATCTGAAATTATTTTTTAAAAACTCAATATGGCAGATCCAGTATGCCAAATACTTAGTATGAAAAATATAAATTCTTGAAAAAGAATCTTCCAATTGAGTAAATAAAATTAGCCTAATAATATGCTAATATTACTTTAATAGCGCCCAATTATTTTTTCAAAAAAATGTCCTGCTTATAATAAATATCTCGTATAGTATAAAAAAGATTTTTATGCCAAATTAAAAATATATTTATTCAGTAAAAACATTTTGGGGATCACTTTAAGTATAATAGACTAAATCAAACCATTGACTATATGAAGACTTTCACTGCTTATGGACAAAAAATTCTTTTTTTCCAAATTTCTCCAAAATTGTAATAGAAAAGTTTTTGGGGTCGCACATAAAGAATCTAAAATTATTTTTAAAATATTCAATATGGCGGGCAAAAAAAAATAATTTTTTCTGATTGTCTCCAAAATTGGTACGTGGGTCTTTCGATTTTTTCCAAAATGCATATTGGGGCAATCTTGAGCATGTAAATTCCGAATTTAAAATTATTTCTAAAAGATTTAATATGGCGAATCCAATATGACCGACTAAAAATTTTACATTTTTTGATTTCATTCAAATTTGGAACTTTTTTGAGCGTGTAAAGAATGGATTTGAAACTGCTTCAAAAAGATTAAATTTGGTGGTCTAAAAATGTTACGTCTACAGATGTTGTCCAAAATTGTTACTAAGTAGTTTTCGTGGGAGTAAATTTAGAGGTTAAATTCCTTTTTGAAATTCAATATGGCGAATCTAATATGGTAAGTTCAACATTTTACGTTATTCAGATTTTCTCAGATTTGGTATTAGGGGTTTTCGGGATCACTGAAGTTATTTTTTTTTTTAGATTAATATGACAGATACAATATGGAGGACTAAAATTTTACATTTTTCCGATTTTGTACAAAATTGATATTGGAGGTTTTTTTTGAGCGTAAACAAACTGAAAATGCAGGATAAAATATGTCGGACTAGAAAATTTACATCTTAAGTTATTTAAATATCGGTTTTGGGAGGTTTTGGGGGCCTATATTACTAATCTAAAATCAATTTAAAGTTCAAGACAGTGAATTTACTATGAGAGACTAAATGTTTGATAAAATTTCATTCAAAACTGGTATTTGGAAATTTTTCAAAATGAAAGAATTGTTTGCTGTTTATTCTACTGTTGTGTACTACTTTGGATCAAATGGGTTCTATTTTCTGACCTTGAAATCATTACGAGATACATTAATCTCGCTTAGTACTTAGTTGAAACAATTTATGGAAATCATAACAAACTGAAAACTAAAATTCTACAAATAAATTTTTTATAAAAAATTGAACCGACTTCTAAAAAAGCGCTAAAAAGCGAAAAATAAATTAAAAATTTTGAAGTCGGAGTCAAATTATTTCTAAATGAAACAGCTACTAACAAGAAATATATACAAGCTAAAGAAAAAAAGAAAATCACATTTTTTGAGGTATTAGTTTGGCACCGATTTCAAAAATTTCAATTTCGTATTAAACTTTATATTGTTATTTTTCGCTTTTTGGCGATTTTTTAGAAGTCGGTTCAATTTTGTTAGAAAAATTTTATTATGGATATAAACATTTTTTATGCGAAAAATAAATAAAATGTTGTTTTTTATTCTGAAATTTATTAGGATGACAACGATTTATAACATATTATGACTTTTGTTGACATGCTATGGTACTAGTTTCTATCGAGATTACAGTAATGACGCAATATAAACCTTAAATTAGGTATAAAGGGCAAATTCAATTTTTTTGATCTACTTATTGCACCAATTTCAGTTTATTTTATTTAATAATTATTGTTTTGAATAATAATAAATTCTCGATGTATAATATGTTTTCAAAACGGGTGCATTTTTCTGCGCTCTCTCGTCCAACCAGTAACGTGCCCAGGCAGCAATGCAAAAACAATTGTCGATCGTGGCGCAGGAGGCGGACGACCGCAGAAGACGTAGCCCAAAGTACAATGACTGCATCTTCGGTGCGCCTACAGCTGCAAGGAGATTTTCTTATCTATTATGCCTGTTTTTGTCTTTGCTAATTACAAAAGAATGATCGTAGGGGTAAATATAGGTATATATTGAATGTACAGGACGATACAAAAAGTTTTTTATTATTTTTATTAAGGAAACAGGAAAATAATATAGATTAAAGCATCCCTATGTTAACAGATGAAGTTAAAATAGCAAGCACCAAACGTACAAAAATCCAAACTAAGGGACCAATATACTCTCTCTCCCTCCCTCTATATATATATATATATATATATATATATATATATATATATATATATATATACAATTTTTTTATTTCTTGGGTATGGGTTTTTACTTCTATTGTGACATTAAAGGGTAATTAACGTTTTCCCTGTCATGGCAGACTTTTTCAAAAAAATTTTTTTTTATTATTTGCTTTTAGATTAAGTATTATTTACAACCTACAAAAAAAACAACTTCATTTGACTATTATTTTAAAATATTAAAATTAATTAACATCACTAACAATTAAATATACTTTGTCTAAATAATTAAAATCACAAAATACCATCTTTATAAAACTTAATGTACGCATCTCAAGATTTCATGTTCGATCAGTTACTGTCATTGCATGGATTTTTTTGTATATAAAAAATAGCTGAGAAATTTGTAATAATATGTAGCGGGTGTGGAATCATTCTTGGTGGTTATACAGAGGTAAGCTTTAACAATTGTTTAAAAATATTTTCAGCGGATTAAATTGTGGTAAATTTGGCTTAAATTGCTTGCCTTGTTTGTCATTTACGACATGTCATTCTCTTTTTACATGAATCATTTCTTTCACTAGAAGTTTATGATAATTTTCATCTGGCGTTAAAATTTTAGTATTTACAAAATCAAACTCATGCGTTCTTTGTATATTTGTGTCCATTTAATCTATTGTCTAGGTGTGGGGTCGTCATTTCTATGTATTTTTTTGGGCAATTCATACATAGTATGGAATAAATTACATTTGACCTTTTTTTGGAAGGGACTTTACGTTTTAAAGGTGTAATAGGCAATTTTGGGCTTTGTGACATACAAGAATATATTTGATTTTCTCAGATAATTCTTGAATGTAAGGCATGGTGATATATTTTGTAACATTATTAGTTGTCAGGAAGGTTGTGGAGGACGATTTTTTGTTGTAAAATCTATAAGTACGTTGTTTAATTATTTTATTTAACTGGTCTTCTATAAAATTAGTTTCATTAAGTATTTTTCTTATTTTTATCAATATTTCTGGCCGATATTCTGGTGAGGTTAAGCTTAGTGCTCTATCTGTTGATCCTATTGTTATACGGTTTTTTTGAAATGTAGGGTGGTGTGAATTATTATTAAGATAACGGCCTGACAGGTGTTTTTTGTATACCATTTAGTTTTAAGTTTCTTGCTATTTACGTTTCTGATTAATGTCCAATCGAGGAAATTGATTTCGTTAATGTATTCAATTTCTTGAGGAAATTGTAATTTGTGGTGAACATTATTAAAAGTTTTTTGAATATTACCTATTTAATCCTCAAGCACAACTGTGAGACAATCATCAAAGTATCTTTTGAAAAAAATAACAGGTATGTCAGTTTCTTTTAAAATTTCCTCTTCTAAGTATTCTATAACTAGTGTTTGTTTGGAGGTCATAGACAATGATGTTTCTTGCGAAGTAGTAGATATCTGTTGGACTTCCATTGTCTTTATTTTTGTTGAATATCATGACGTTTTGGCTAGTAGTTATCTCTAGCCGTTTAAAGTGAAACTAAATAAATCCCTTAGCTACATGACTATTTATACTAAAAGTAAATGCAGTACAGTGTGACTGAGATAGGTACATGCTATGGCAAAATCCCATTTTTTTTGCTGCATTTAGTTTTAGTTTACAGTTACTAAGAAGTGGTTTCCACACTTCTCTTATATCTAAACATGGTTTACTAAAACAACTCGGGTTCTGATGTATAACTGCGGCTTCTTTGAATTTCCATTTTCTCCAATGTTGTTCTCGGTGTAGTATTTTAGTTTCAGACCGCTTTATGTGGTGTCCATGAGTCCAGGCATGGTTGGCGGCACCAGATTTTTCTGTTTCTCCTCGAGATGGTCATTTTTGATGTTCTTTGATTCTTACGTCTAGAGGTCTCTTTGTTTCGCCAATGTAGGAATTACCACATTCACATGGTATCTGATATACACAGTTGTTCATGTCTCTTTGAGTTATTGGGTTGAACCTAGTGAGCCGACTTCTCAGAGAGTTATTTGAATTAAAAACAACGTTGATTTTATATCGTTTTCCTATCCTTCTAACTTTTTCTGAAATGCCTTTAACATAAGGGATGTTTAATACTGGTTTTCGTTCTTCATTCATTGTCGATATTGTCCTATTTCTGCGTTGTTCAAGAAATTTATCCACTAGATATACTGGGTATCCGTTGGCTGTCAGATCATTTTTAATGTAATGTATCTCTTTCATCAAGTTCTTGTTGGAGTTGCAGAGAGTTAAGGCTCTATCTACGAGATTCCTTATAATTCCTTGTTTGGTGTTGTTGGAGTGATTAGAGAAATAATTAAGGTATTGTCCTGTGTGCGTGGCTTTTCTGTTAACGGAAGTTCGAATTTGTCTTCCATTTCTTTCAACCAAGACATTTAAGAATCGTAATTAATTTTCTATTTCTTTCTCCATGGTGAGTTTAAGAGTTGGGCTGATATTGTTGAGATGAAAAAGAAAGTTTCGAAGTTCTTCATCGTTTCCACTCCAAATAATAAAAGTATCTTCTACGTATCTGAGCCATAACTTTGGTTTCTCAGTTGTGGATTCAATTGCAAACGTCTCGAACCAACCCGAATTCCATGACTAGTTGTGCAACGGTTGATGACGTATGCGCCTTTACAAAAGTAATGACGGCATCAACATGGAAGCCAAAAATTAAAAAAGTGTTTATAAATCACCAGAAAATTCCGACTAAGAGTCTTCCAACACAAACAATCTTGCTTAAAACAATTCAAAGATAGTTACGGAAATAGTGATCAATGATTTAGTATAACGAACTGAATTACAAAATGGTGGATCCAATATGGTGGACTCTAAATACCTTTAAGAATATATATATATATATATATATATATATATATATATATATATATATATATTTATATATATATATATATATATATATATATATATATATATATATTTGTTCGAAAATGCTTTTAAAGGAATCCGATATTCCTAAAAAAATTTGATTCCAATACAGGTCGAGACCGATAGAGGCCCATATAGATACACATATGGATACTGACTCCTACAAATATAGACACAGACAAAAACAGGAATTTATAAGTAGAGCTGGAAACAGACTCCGACAGATACAGACACGCCTCATATTAATACAAACACAAGCAAATACAGGCATAAACAGATACAGGCACAGACAGATACTGATAAAGACATATAAAGATACAGACAGATGCAGATAAAACATATACAGACATAGACAGGTATAGTCAAAGGCTAGCACACACATACTTCCAAACAGATGGAGATATGAACTCACCTAGACACAGATATAACTTATTGGTACGCATTCTGTAATTCTCGGAAACTGTGGGTTGACTATTGTCAATCATATTCTAAAATTATATATATATATATATATATATATATATATATATATATATATATATATATATATATATATATATATATATATATTTAATAAAAAATCAAAAACAATTTGACGTTTCGTCCTTTATTTAAGGCATCTTCAAACATTTTTGCTTTTTTTATTTCTCTTTCTAAAAATATATTTTATATAATTAAAAATATTCATACACAAATATATTTATAATTTTAAAAACACTTTAAAAACTAATCAAATTTCTAAAAAACTATTTAATTTTACCAGTACATACCTTGACATTTTGCTTATTAATTAATAATAAAATGAAATTTTTATATCGTCTATTTAGGTACTTAGGATACATGGAATGCGAGTGTGTTTTATTTTTTTATTTTAACAATGGACCAAGAAAAAGCATACATTTAATTTTATTTTTAAGAGGATATTCAATTTTTGATCTATTAATAGGATCGAATACTTAATATTTTTCTTTAAATTAGGCCGGTGTAAATGTAGCTCAAATTTCTTATATCCGTTCTGTCGTTAAGTGTTTTTATCTTTTTTAATTTCTATCATTTCCTTTATCTGCAATTTTTGATAATTCATATCTCTGTTTTTAATTATGGATTTTTATAATCGAAGGTATGTTTTTATTCCGGTGTGTGTTTGTTTAACGCTGTTGAGGCGTTTTTCGTAATTTATGGCCATTCAATCTGTTCTTTAGTAATGGGCTTGTCATGCCTATATATTTTTTGGGACAATTTGAGTAAGGGATCGAATATACTACATTGGACTTATTCATGAGAGGAGTTTTACTTTTTAAATTAGTGTATTTAATTTATTATGAGACCTGTGAGATATGATAATATCATGCTTTTTTTTAAAATGTGTTTTATTTTTTCTGACAGTTTACTAGTATACGGTAATGCTACATATTTTTGTTATTTATATTTTATGTTTCTTGTTGTTAGGTTATTATAAAATTTTTATGTTCTTTTATTAATTATTTTGGTGATAGTCTTTTCATTGAAATTTTTATTTATTAGCGTATTTTCCATTTTTTGTAGTATTCTTGGTCGGAATTCTGGAGACGTTAGAGAGATGACACGATCAGACAGACCAATTATAACACTATTTTTTTTGTTTTTGAATGATTTGAGGAACAGTTTAGATATCTACCCGACCAAGTTGATTTGGTGTACCATTCAGTTAAAATTTTGTTTTTCTGCGGATAAGTGACACATCTAGAAAATTTATTTTATTATTACTTTCTGCTTCGGATGTGAATTGTAATTTTTCGTTGACATCTCCAGAATTCCGACCAAGAATACTACAAAAAGTGAAAAATAAGCTAATAAATAATAATTTCAATGAAAAGACTATCACCAAAATAATTAATAAAAAAACATATAAATTTTATAATAACCTAACAACAAGAAACATAGAACTTAAACAACAAAAATATGTAGCATTATCTTACACTAGTGAACTGTAAGAAAAAATAAAACAAATTTTAAAAAAGCATGATATTATCGTATGTCACAGGTCTCATAATAAATTATATACACTATTTACTAATTTAAAAAGTAAAACTCTTCTCATGAATAAGTCAAATGTATTATATTCGATCCCTTGCTCAAATTGTCCCAGAAAATATATAGGCATGACAAGCCAATTACTAAAGAACAGATTGAATGGCCATAAATATACGAAAAACGCCTCAACAGTGTTAAACAAACACACTCAGGATGAAAAACATACCTTCGATTATAACAAAACCATAATTAAAAACAAAGATATGAATTATCAAAAATTACAGATAAAGGAAATGATAGAAATTAAAAAAGATAAAAACAATGTTAACGACAGAATGGATATAGGAAATTTGAGCCACATTTACACCGGTCTAATTTAAAAAAAAATATTAAGTATTCGATCCTATTAATAAATCAAAAATTGAATATCCTCTTAAACATAAAATTAAATGTATGATATCGTTCGTTTTTTTTGGACCATTGTTAAAATATAAAAAATAAAACACACTCGCATTCCATGTATCCTAAATATCCAAATAGACGATATAAAAATTTCATTTTATTATTAATAAATAAACAAAATGGTAAGGTATGTATTGGTAAGATTAAATACTTTTTTAGAAATTTGATTAGTTTTTTAAAGTGTTTGTTTTGTTTGTTTTTTAAAATTGTTAATATGTTTGTAATTAAATATTTTTAATTATATATAAAAAAAAATTTAGGAACATCAGTAAATAAAAAAAAAACAAAAATTTTTGAAGATGCCTTAAATAAAGGGCGAAACGTCAAATTGTTTTTGATTTTTTATTAAATAAAGAACCTAAACCCAAGAAAAGACAAAATAAAAAGAATATATAGATTGAAGCAATTTGTTTTAAATAAAATCTTAAGACCACCAGAAGGTTGAATTCCCAGAGAAATAATGCTAAAGGCCATTTCGGCTTGAAGTTTATGTTAAAAGATTTTACATAGTATTTTAAGTAAGCAAAGCTCTACCTATAATTAACTTTGATAATACATTGCGAAACGGATACTTAGAAAATCATCCTGCATAAAAGATTTATTAGAAAGAGTTGAATTATTTGCTATGGAAATTTATAGTTGGTAAATAGAAGTGTTTTTAAACCTGGAGATTGGTTATGGTCGGATATGCAGCCTGGGGTTAAAATAATTAAAGGAAAAGGAGTTTAATGATCGATGGAAATTTTAGTTAAAAGTGTAACAATGAAAACTTAAAATACACAGGATGCTCGGAAATGATGATAACCAATTTTAAAGCGCGATACTATATAAAAATGGCAAAAAAGTTTTAAATGAATATAAGTCAGCGAAGGCTTCCATGGGGATCTACAGGTCCATGCAGATGTCATAACAGAGATTTTTTATCTAATTTAATAGGATCTACTAATGAACTTTTAGGTTTCTGTCATTGGGTGTTCCTTTTTAAAAATATTAGCATATTGCAATCAGTGGTGTTCTTTTTTTAAGTAGCATGCTATTTTTTGGCTTTGTGCCGTTCGGTCATGCAGCCAATCACACTTTATTATGAGTTTTAAGAAGTACAAGCACAAGCACAAGCACAAGCACAAGCACAAGCACAAGCACAAGCACAAGCAAAAGCATAAGCATAAGCATCAGCATAAACACAAGCACAAGCACAAGCACAAGCACAAGTACAAGCATAAGCACAAGCACAAGCACAAGCACAAGCACAAGCATAAGCATAAGCATAAGCACAAGCACAAGCACAAGCACAAGCACAAGCACAAGCACAAGCACAAGCACAAGCACAAGCACAAGCACAAGCACAAGCACAAGCACAAGTATGTAAGTAAGTAAAATATAGTATGTTCCATATAAAAGAAGCAAGAAACATCAACTTTCGGTATAACTAGAGGTGCCACCAACTTGAAAATATTTTAGCCGAATTGCCCCTATTGACGCCGGAAGCATACAATAGGTACAAACTAATTCGTAACGAAACTAATCTACTAGTCAGGCAACTAAAAAGTGAACATTGGGAGCAGTTCTCAAAAGAATAGAAGGAGACTTCTATAGTGTACAAAAGCAAATGTGGCGACTGATAAGACAACAGCGCAAAGAAGTATCTGAACTCTCCGAAACAAACAAAATATCAGAGGAGAAATGGATAGACTACCTAACAAAATTATTTGAGGGAGATGCTAACCTTGGAAAAAACAACATACCAGCAATAAGGAATAATGTGGAAGTCACCATTCAAGAAATAGAGAAAGCTATAAAATCCTTAAAAAATAGAAAGTCTCCCGGACAAGACGGAATTCATAACGAATTGTTGAAATACGGAGGACAGCGACTAATACAGGAACTCACAAGCTTCATTCGAAAAATCCTGACACAATGCAAAGTGCCAGATAAGTGGAGAACCAGCACAATGATGCTTATGTTTAAGAAAGTTGACAAACAAGAACCAGGGAACTACAGGGGTATTAATCTACTGGACACAACTCTGAAACTCGTTACGAAACTAATCAAAAATAAAATTAATTCGGTTACAACACTGGAAGACGAACAGCAGGGATTTAGATCAGGAAGGTCTTGCGTGGATGCAGTATTTATTCTACGACAGATAGTCGAAAAATCTATAGAATACAATAAACCAACATTTTTATGCTTTATAGATCTAACAAAAGTATTCGATCACATAAAGCTAGATGACGTAATCCACCTGTTATATAAGAGAAATATTCCTATCAATATAATTCAGACCATCGAAAACATATACGCAAACAATAAAGTTCAGATTCGCACTAACGGTAAATTATCAACACCCATACTAGTCAACAGCGGTATTAGACAGGGGGACTCGCTTAGTCCTTTGTTGTTTAACATGATAATGGACGAAATAATAAAGGAGGTGCGACTTGGTAAAGGATATAAAATGGGTGATACAGAAATAAAAATTCTCTGTTACGCTGATGACGCTGTGATATGTGCCGAAAATGAAGACGACCTCCAGAGATTGTTAAATACCTTTAATCTTACGGGAGGAAAATATAATATGATTATCTCAGTCGAAAAAACTAAATGTATGACAACCTCAAAAGAACCCCTCCGATGCAAACTAGAACTAGACGGTCAAATAATACAACAAGAAATGAGTTTGAAATATCTAGGAATCGACATAACTAGTTATGGCAACATCGAAGATGAAGTAAGAGGGCAGGTGGCCAAAGCAAATAAAGTGGCGGGTTGTCTAAACGACGTGATCTGGCGAAACAAACACTTACAACAAGAAACAAAGGTTCGGATCTACAAAACCACAATTAGACCTATTATGACATACACCTCAGAAACACGGCCAGAGACGACAAAAACGAAACAACTATTGGAGACTACAGAAATGAGAATACTTCGACGAATAACAGGAAAAACGCTACTAGACAGAGAAAGAAGCGATAACATCAGGCAATCATGCAACACAGACTGCATTAATGAGTGGGTCTTACAGCGTAAGACACAATGGAACAAGCACATAAGCCGAATGACAGAGGATAGACTGGTAAGGATCGCACGAGATAAATCGCCTAGTGGTACACGCAATAGAGGTCGACCACGGAAAAGGTGGAGCGATAATTTAAGTCCAGAATGAGGAAAATCGAAGAAGGAACAGGTCAGGGACCTATTATAGAAGGTAAAAGAAGAGGAAGAAGAAGAAGACTTTATTAAACTACCAAATTATAAAAATTTTCCAAAGTCGATTTCCTGAAAAATCGATTGCGGCATTCCGTCGTGGGACATCCTGTATATAAGAGAATTTTATTGATCATCTCAAGAAGGGTAAGAGAATGATGCATCGTATTACAAACACCATGTAGATTGTTATTTTTATTAAAAAAAAAATTTTTACTTGCAATCTTCATTGAAATACTTCGTTAATACGCCATGCCAATCGTTGTACGTATTGTTAAAATTATATTTCATGACTAGGCAACAAAGACGTCTTTCTATGCTGTTTTATTTGTTTATTTCTTGCTTGAAAGTTGTTATAGTTTTAAGTAGAGTACATAAGTAGGATTTAATGATTGTAAAACAATAATTGATAATAATCTTGCGTTCCCCTTCACAAAAAATTATTCAAAATATAAAAAATGTCTAAATAAAAAAACTTATATTGTATTTCTGTCGTTTGTGAACTTGTTTCGTAAATTTGGTTCAAGGTCTTTCGTCATATGTTCATAAAATCCCTGCAGCAGTTTATGAGGAGAGTAATCAAAAACTTTTACGGACAGAAGTTTAAGGTTTTGTTTGAATTATTAGAATTTGTTTGTTTCAAAGTTTAAACTATTGGACCACCGACAACCTTTAATAAAATTAAACTGTTTCCTAGATGATGTTATCAACGTATGTTAAACTTTTATAATTTAATAGAAAATGAAAATTTTAATTTTATTAATGTTTGAGGTTCCAACGTAAACTATAAATGTTCCAGGGTTGTGCATATTCTAGAAAGGGCCTATTTGAAGGCTTGTCCTAAAAGAGATTACAGGGTTAGATCGGATCAGTCGAGTAATACCAGTTGGTTTAATGATGAGTTAAAGGGAATGAGAGAACATCTCCAATTTTTAGGAGAGCTCAGTAGGCAGTACTCTAGTGCTGGGAACACTCAGGTTTATAAGGAGTTCAAGAAACTTTATAAATTATCAATTAAGAACGCTAAGAAGACAGCTAATGATAGAATCATTGCCTCTGCCGCTAACCCTATCGGGACCAGGGGCGGATCCAGCCTCTCTCTTGGGGGGGGGGGGGCGGTGATATCACAAAAGTACAACAGTATGGCAAGAAAACAAGCAGTATACTCATTCTTAATATAAAAGGCAAAATGGGTTCTATTTTCCTGAACTAGAAGCTTTTGTGAGGGGAGCGGGGTTCCAACATGACAGGAGTTGGAAAATCTACTATGTACCGAATACTGAAGAAGAAAAAACGACTGAAATTGTTAGTACTCCCAAGCCACATTCGATCACAGGCAAACGAAAAACCTCGTTGGAAGAAGAGATGAAAACTGCAATTAAAGGGGTTGTATATACATTTTATTATGAGAAGCAGATCCCAACCATCTACAAAATTCTAACTAAAATCATTGAAGGTCGCGATTTACCTGAAATTAAAAGACCTGATCTCTGGAAATTGCTCAGAGAACTTAATTTTTGCTGGGAAAAACCAGGTAGAAAATCTGTTCTTATAAATCGTCCGGAAACTGTCCGTTGGAGACGTAAATATCTCTCTCAAGTAAAAGGTAGAGTTGCTAGAAATAACACAATTAATAAAATTAGTAATTTAACTAAATTTTTGAAAGATTTTTTTGAATAAAGTTACTGCGGAAAATTTGGAAAAATCCATATAATAAAAGAATAAAACAAAATGTGAGAACTCGATCTCATAATCGGTGAGATAGAGGAACCAATTATAATTAATTTTAGCGAAGATAGTTTCACTGACTTTGATTAGGAATTAGATACGTAATGTTTACCAGTGTAAACACAATTTATTATTTAAATTTTTGTTTTTGTTGTATTTTATTGTTTAATGTTTTTTTATTTTTTTATATATTTTTATGTGTCCCACTCTTTAATTTTATATATATTTAATTCTAATTAGCCGTAAGTTTTTTATTATTTTATTATTGTGTTTGTGTCTTTTTCTTAAACGTGTAGAATTAACATGTTTATCTTATTTTTTTGGGGCTATCGTATTTCCATATATAAAAGTAAATTAAATTAAGATATCAGTACAATAGAAATAAAAATAAGTAGGTCTAATTTTAATTACAACATAAAAAAAAGTAATTACATTTGAATCCCTTTTTAGTGTTTAATTATAATTCTGCAGATGGTTTAAGAAATAAATAAACTGAAACGTCAAATACATTAAAAATGTTTTTAATTAATAATAAAATGACCGATAGCCCCAAAAATATTTTATTATTATATGGACGAATTTATTTTTTTATATATGTTTAAATTTTTGTATTTTTGACCATGGATATTTTGTAATAACTATTTAAATTATAACTTAGAATTTTTTGAGAGAATAATCCTACGTTTAAGTCTATTATTATGGACCGGTATTTTTGATTATAAAATTTTTAACCCATTCCTATGAAAAATATATGTGTCTAACAAAAAAAAAAGGGTAAAAAATGATTTATTACTATCTCTAATTCTTGAATAAACTATAGTATAAGAGGAAAAATCGGGTCCGTTTTCCTAAACTCAAAGCTCTTGGGGGGGGGGGATCGCCCCCACCGCCCCCCCTTGGATCCGCGCCTGAGCGGGACTATGTAGGATATCATAAATAAACATAGGAACTTAAACAACAAGAGTAACTCGACATCAAACATAGCCCCGGATGAGTTCAATAAATATTTTATTAATATTGCACATGGTAATTAGCCACATCCCCAAAACATCTGGTTGATCCTTTGGGAAGTTTTATGGAGGTTGTTTCCGATGATCATTTTAAGTTTACAGAAATTTCTTTCAATGAAATGAGAGAAATAATCGATCATATGAAAAACAAGTCTAGCAAGGATATTTGTGGGCTTAGTATAAATCTAATAAAATTAATAAAAAATTTAATCATAAGTCCTCTGAGGGGGCGGGTAAATGGGTGCTTTAGGGAGAATATTTTCCTTGATATACAGGCCATGGTTATTCCTGTGTTTAAGCAGGGAGACAGAAGTATTGCGTCTAACAGGCCAATAAGTTTATTGCCGGACATATCCAAGATAACCGAAAAATCCATGACGTTAAGGCTGGTGAGCTTTTTTGAGAACAATGGCTGCTTTAGCCAGTGTCAATTTGGGTTACGTCGAAGGAGGAATATGGTGCTGGGCATTTTGGATCTGATTGGGAGGATCGTACGGTCATTTGAGTCAAGCGAATATAATTTAATCTTATTCTGCGACTTAAGTAAGGCATTTGACTGTGCTCATGATTCTCTCATAAAAAAGCTGTATTACTATAACTTGAAAATAAAGTTCAGAGTGTGGGAGTTGGAGGGGAGTCCTCGGCCAGGGGTGGTATATTAATGGGGGTCCCCCAAAGTTCGGTATTTGGGTCCATTCTCTTTTTAATCTATATAAATAACCTACCTATGGACAAAGATTCTGCATATTTCACACTCTTTGCCGATGATAGCACGCTCTCGGCTTCAGATATATCTCTGGAAGCGGCTTTGGAGAGATTGGAAACGACACGGTCTGGTGCCAGGGAGTGGTTTAATAGAAATGGACTGCTTCTGAATGAAAATAAAACCAAACAAGTGGTATTTTTCCTACGTAACTTGGGAGATATAAATGAGGATTTGCTGAGTGCTAAATTCCCGGGAGTCCATATTGATCCTGGCTTTACTTGGAAAGCTCATATAGAACAGGTTTGGGAGAAGCTCTGTGGCAGTTTGTTTGCTTTGAGACGTTTGGCGCTGTGCGCCGGCATGTTGGTTTTGAGAGCTTCATACTTTGCGCTGTTTCATTCGGTGATATTATACGCACTGCTTGTCTGGAGCCACACATCACGGGCGGATTCAGTGGAGGGCTGTGACAGTGATGCGGAGTATGAGCTTTAGGGAGATCTGTAGAGCAGCATTCTCGGAACTGAAAATTTTAACATTGCCTTCGCAGTACATACTGGATAACTTACTGTATGTTAAAAATTAAAAAGACAGTTTCAGAATGCACAGTGAGGACCACAACTGGGACACAAGGCACAGGGACAACTTGGAGCTCCCATATTTTCTTTGAAAAGGGATCGGAATAGGCCTGGTTTTCTAGCAATAAAATTCTTTAATGTTTTGCCTCTGTCATTCAGAGAGCTTCCGAATAATATTCTTAAATATAGGATAAAACAGATTTTAATCCAAAATGCATTTTATAATTTTGACGAATTTATTCATTACAAATTTGGATCGCGGTTTTAGATTAAACCTAACCTAGGCTCCATGGGTGATGTATTTAATTAAGATTTTAAATGTAAGTTTATTCGTAGTGTTTTTTAATTTTATTTACTGACGAATGTAAGTGTTGTAAAACATGGTACTGATGGAATAAATCGAATTTGAAATAGCCATTTATATTTCCTAGCATTAATCAACATGAGCCTTTCCTTTTTGAAGGATTATCAAATTATGCGGGACCCAACGCAAATATAGCATCTTCACAGGTAATAGTTCAGTCATTGAAGGTTAGTCTATTAATCACTTTACTAGTAATATTTTATAGGGCTTTAAAAATATCTTGATATTCTTGCATCCTTTTAAATCTCACAAAGGCTTTCGATTGTGTCACAAATAACATTCTTCTAAATAAACTACCCTTCTACAATTTTCAAGTTGATACCATTCAGCTACTGAATTCATATCCCTCAGATCGTGATCAATATATTCATTTTGATCAGTGTAATTCTAAAAACCAATCTTTAAGGTATGGTGTAGCTTAATGGTCGGTATTAAGCCCCATCTTATACCTCATCTGAATAAATGACCTGGCATACTGTAAGGATAAGGGAATCAACACTGTTTTGTTTGCTAATGACACAACCTTTTACATAAGCTATCGCCCATCAGAGATTGACAATCTTCATTACCAAACTTAAGAAAAAAACTATTTCAATGGTTTTTAGCCAATCGCCTATCTTTAAATAACTCCAAATCACAAAGTATTTATTTTACTCTAAGGAATAACAGTGAAATTGTACAGCCTTTTCTACCTCAATGTGCAATGGAGGCGAAATTTCTGGGAGTACTCCTAAATACAGGATTAACCTGGGAACAGCACCTTGTTAATCTCTCAAAAAAATTATCCTGACAACTGTTCAGAAGTATTGTACTGGTAACTTCCAAAAAAACTCTTCTAAGAGCATACCACAGCAACTTTCATTCTCTTTTGGCTTACGCTATTCTTTCCTGGGATCATTCTTATCATACTGATAAGGCATTTGGGCAACAAAGAAAATGCATTTGTATTTTCTCTGGGCTTGGTTATAGAGAAGACTGTCGAAATTCGTTTAAGAATTTGAAAATTTTATCTTTATCTTGTGTGTACATTATGCAGTGTTGTTGTACGTTTATCAAAATCTCGATCTATACAGATCACACAAAGATATTTATAACTATCCAACAAGAAACAACAACAATCTTGTACCAGACTTTGGCCGGCTTGAGAGATCCAGAAATGGTTCACGATATTTAGCAATAAAGTTCTACAACTGCGTGCCAGCTAGAAGAAACACTTCAATCAGTACAAAAAACAAATTAAGAGCTACCTTGTGCTGAATGCGTTTTTTTTTTTCGTTTGAAGAGTATTTCGAATTCGATTTTAGTCTGTAGTGTTGTCTTTGTCTATTGTCAGCTGTCTTTGTCTTTTTTAGGGTAGCTTTTTTACCAGAACTTTCTTCTTAAGAAAAAATCAATAATGTATAATTTTTTATTTGTATTAATGATCATAGTAATTGACAATTGACTTAGTATAGTCCAATATTTGCTGTTTTGCACACAAAATTTTAATATTTTATTTATTTAACTTGTAAAAGTACTATTTGTATATTATTATTAATAAATTATCTTATCTTATCTTATTTGTCTTTATTTTTTTTATTCCACCGAAAAAATTCAAACATTATTTAACTTTTACAAAACTAAAATATTCAATAAATACACTCAGCACCTGAAAAGTAAACAACACGTAAGCACAGTACAAAGACGGGAAAGAATGTTCCCAAATTATTAAGTCAATGTTAAGTGGAAATTTTTGTACCTAAAACAAAGGCAGAGGTTTTCGTAATAATAAATGGTACTAATGAATATGGGAAACACGGATACAAATTCGTCGAGAGCCAGAGTTGTAAATGCAGGCATAATTTTGTAAACTTGTAGGTTGAAGAGTTTTAAAATTATTTTTTCATACATGTTATTAAAAGTTTGAAAATTTTCATTGGAAAGTACTAATTTTGCAATTTATTTACTTTCACCACCAGTGTAAAATACTAAGAGTATTATTTTCGCTTTTAATTGCCTTTTTGAAAAACAAAAGAAAATCCCCATTTTAGAATTTTCACCGAATTTTACATCTTATAAACCAAGTAATTTGAAATTAAGATTATTTAAAAAAATTGGAAAAACTAGTAAATTCAAAAAATAACGCCATCTGATGGTTGATTATTGAAATATTTTATTGTATTATATTTGTTTTTCTAAAAATTATCTTTTAAATGTGATCAACTTCAATTAAATCAGATAGGGGAATCCAAGGTTACAGCACTTTTGAATAACAATATTCCTTGCTTTCTCATTTCTTTATTATAGGAGTTAGAGCAAAAATTTAAAACATATTATTAAAATGTAAGCAATAGATATCAACCAATACAGAACTCATACCATTCTATTTGATTTTTTTGAGAAATTGATATTTTTCTATTTTATGTCCAATTTAAAAACTTAAAAATATTTTATTTTAATTTATCTTGGCCCCATTCTCGAGATACAGCCAGTCGATACTTTTATCCTTTACGGGACATCTGGTATATAAATATATATATATATATATATATATATATATATATATATATATATATATATATATATATATATGTAATCGAAGGTTTTCGGGCATCCCGTGTATGTGTTCCTCTCAGGACTGTAAGGCTCACACCAACAGGTACCTCAACGCCGATTCACATCACCCCCAATTATTTCAGGAGTGAAATCGCTTGCCTTTCGATCGCAGTCTCTTACAGATCTAGAAAATTATCACAAAGAGATGAACATACTGCAAGACGCCCTAACAAAGAACGGTTATAAAAAAGAACATATAGACAAGGCTCTAAAAAACAAACACTTGGCCCCAAAAAATCGCGAAAACCAAGGGAATAGCTCCAAAGCTTTTGTTCCTTATGTAAGAGGCACCACAGACAAGATCGCAAGAATTCTCAGGAGACACCTACTACCCATATTAACTTTCATCTCCTCTTTCTTCTTTTCATATCACTTTTATAAGTTTATCTTTGTCACACTAGTTCATTGGCTTGGGACACGCATGTCGACATTTGCACAAAATTAATAAATATAAAAAAGATATAAATGTCAACAACTCAATTCCTCAACTTATCAAATATTGATAAATTCCATTTTTTTAAGCAAAATGTAACTTATAATTATTAACTATTATTTTTCATTTTTCTACTGAGTAATGTTTTTTCCTCTTTTTAATTTAAATCCACATTGGTTTAGGTTCCTAAACCCAAGAAAAGACAAAATAAAAAGAAAATAATATAATCTATGGTTCAAGAACCTGGAAAATATATATATATATATATATATATATATATATATATATATATATATATATATATATATATATATATATGTGAAGTAAAATGCGAAACAGTGAATGCAAACTTCGCTCCATCATATCCTTTCTGTGTTAGAGGTTGCACAGTTAGAATAAACTGTAATAAAACAAAATTCATCCTATTCCACCACCATCGAGATGGTGACCTACCTGTACCACCATACCGAGAAGAAAGTCAAAGCTTACTCTCCCCGCCACAGTGATACGGCAGAGATACATGTTTCATCTCTCACTAGACTCATCAGGGTACCGACATGTACCTGGCTGTGCAAAGGATAGATCGGAAGGAAGCATGCAACACTGAACGCGACTTCGTCGACCTCTCGTCGGATGGATATATATATATATATATATATATATATATATATATATATATATATATATATATATATATATATATATATATATGTTTTTCGGGCTTTCACGGATTCCTCCGTGCGACATGCAATAGCAGTGGATATATCCACATTATGCCGTTGTAGTGCTGAAATCACATTCAGCAAACGTACAACTATATGCAGCTCCGTATATGAATGAAGTAAAATGCGAACAGTAAATGCAAACTTCGTTCCAGCCATATCCTTTCCGTGTTAGAGGTTGCACAGTTGGAACAAATTGCTAAGGAACACAATTTGTCCTATTTCACCACCATCGAGATGATGGCCTACCTGTACCACCATACGGAGCTTTATCCGAGGCCACCATCAGGTTTCAGCGAGTAACGAGACGAACCGCACTTGAAAATGCCAAATGAGATTTTGGCGAAACGTCGTGAAAACGATTTTTTGAACGAACGGATTGAAATCCGGAATAACCAAACTGTTCATTCTACCATCCGTGAAAATCTACGATATAACATATATATATATATATATATATATATATATATATATATATATATATATATATATATGTATAAATTCACATGAAAAAGAGAAGCTCCCCTTGTACATAATTGTAATTATAAATAATTATAACAATTTCATTAATAATTTTTAAATGGGACTTCCCTACTTTTACACAAGAACTATCGAACCATTGATTAATCGTCATCAATTTACAATTTAATAATTCAGCATTGACTGACAAAAATCAGATAATAATTTACTTCGCATACCGATTCGTATTCGAATGTAAGCAACATACGAAGCAACATTGCTAACATCACAGAAACTAAATAACCGATGTTATCTCGTACTTCATGTGTATAAGTTTTTATTATAAATATCTTTATCGACATGTTACGGTATATTGTATTCCTTGAAAAAGACACAATTGCAAAAAAAGATTAAGAGCGTTACACTATGTGACATTTTATACCGCACAAGCACTTATACGAGGTTGGAGTAAAAAATTTTCGGTTTTACGAGGAAAATACAAAAATTGTGGTATTAATTTTGTTTAAATAGTCTCCTTTTATAGATATACACTTTTTTCACCCTTACACAATAAGTTGGAAAAAAGGTTTTTGGATTAAAAATCCACCATCAATTCAGATTATTACCTAAATTACTTGTGTCGCTGTTAATGTATGATACTGCATTATTTTATTGAATAGTTATGTATAACCTCTAAAAAAAGTGCTAAGTAAATAAGTAAATCCACAATTATTCAATTAATTAATACAATCGCCATTCTATAGTTTATCAAAATTCTTATCGGATTGCATTTCAAATATTACAGGCAAAAACGATTTTTTTATTAAAGATTCATTCGCCTTTAAAAAATTTATTGATGCATACCTACCTGAAAATTACAGACTCATTTCGCTAGATGTTATATCTTTGTATACAAACATACCAAAACAACTTGTCCACACTATTTTAGCAGAAAAATGGGAAATTTTAATGAAACATACATCGCTATCAAAAAATAATTTTATGAATGCTGCTGACCTTCGTTCTAAATACAAATTACTTTCAGTACGAAAACACCTTTTACAAACAACTCGATGGATTTGCTATGGGATCACCAATTTCATCCACCATTGCTCAGTTAATGATGGAATATTTAGATGAAAAAGTTTTAGAAAAATTCACTTTTAATATAATATTTTTCAAACGTTTTGTCGATGATTGCATAGCAGCTGTACCACAAAATAAAATAAACGAAATTCTCCAAGAGTAACAGTTTCAACGAAAAATTACAATTCACGTCCGAAACAGAAAATAATAAGAAAATAAATTTTCTAGATATGACACTTATACCTAGAAAAAACAAAATTTTAACTGAATGGTACACCAAACTAACTTGGTCAGGTAGATATCTAAATTGTCTCTCTAATCATTCGAAAACTCAAAAAAATGGTGTTATAATCGGTCTGATCGGGCTGTCTCCCTAACGTCTCCAGAATTTCGACCAAAAATACTGCAAAAAATAAAATAGACACTAATAAATAATAATTTCAATGAAAAGACTATCACCAAAATAATTAATAAACGAACATATTAATTTTATAATAACGTAATAACAAAAAACATAGAACATAAACAGCAAAAATATATATCATTACCTTAAACTAGTGAGCTGTCAGAAAAAATAAAATACATTTTAAAAAAGCATGATATTATCGTATGCCACAAGTCACATAATAAATTCAATACACTGTTCACAAATATAAAAAGTAAAACTCCTCTCATGAATAAATCAAATGTAATATATTCGATCCCTTGCATAAATTGTCCCAAAAAGTATATAGGCATGACGAGCCAATTGCTGAAGAACAGATTAAATGGCCGTAAATATACGAAAAACGCCTCAACAGCGTTAAACAAACACACACAAGACGAAAAACATACTTTTGATTATAACAGTACCATAATAAAAAACAAAAATATGAATTACCAAAAATTACAGATAAAGGAAATGATTGAAATTAAAAAAGATAAGAACACTGTTAACTACAGAACAGATATGGGAAATTTGAGATACATTTACACAAGCCTAATTTAAACAAAAATATTAAGTATTCAATCCTGTTAAATAAGAATCAAAAATTGAATATCCTCTTAAATATAAAAGTAAACGTATACCTTATTTTGTTTTTTCCTGCCTTGTAAAATATAAAAATTATATAAAAAATAAAACACACTCGCATTCCATGGCTATATTGGACAAAGTGGTAGAAGCTTTAAAACTCGCTATTCAGAACACTACCGATCATATAGACTACAAAAAACCGACTCGAGCTTTGCTAACCATTGTTTAGAACACAACCACAGTTTTCCTAATTTAAGCAACACTGACATATTACATTATTCAACTAAGGGCCAAAAGTTAAATATTCTTGAATCTTTAGAAATATATAAACATAGTAAAAATAAAAATGTAAATTTGTTTAATGACCAGACAGAACTTGGGTTTTCCCCGTTATTTGTTGTCGCCAAATAATAATTAGTTCCCAAAATTTATTACCTCCCCTTTGTAATAATGTAATTTCTCAGGTAGTTTTTATTTATTGTTAAATTTTCTCATATTTCTGTATTGAATACTTAGTCTACCTTTGTAATTCAGTTTGAAAATGACTCTGTGAGTTGAAACTGCAGTCACTGTTTTCTTAATAAATTTAGTGGTATAAAACAGAGTAGTTCCTTTTTAAACATTTCCCGTAGTTATTAATAAATTATTTTCTCTTAAGTCCAATTTTTTGAAAAAAAGAATTTGGCGATTTTAAAAATTGAACAGATCCTTTCAAGAAAATTAAAAAGGTTTGATAAAAAAGTATATTTGAGCCAACGTAATTCAAGAATTTTGTTATTTATAGTACTATAAAATATAAAAAAAGTTCAATATTAGGATCTTTCGAAGTAACCAGCTCTTTGTAGATGTGCTTAAAGGTGTCTAAATAAAGATAGTTTATATTCTTAGATAAAGCCACAATCTATTCAAGTAGTATGCATTTAATACTGTCAAAGAGCACCACGGAGGTGTTTTGATTTATGGGAATCGAGCAATATCATGGCAATAATAATCGGGGGAGGCCGCTGTTGCTTTGGAAGGTACGCCGCTGCTGCCGTTTCGCGCAGTGGAGTCGTTCTGTCAGAAACACTATGAACTAAAAATAGTCTACAAAATGTGTTTAAATTTTTGAATTTACAATAGATCATATAAATATTGAAACACTTTATTTAAAAATCGTAATAATAATAAGTTTAGCTACTCTTTTCAAATTGTAAAATGGAGCAGGACTACGCCACCCAGGACCCGATAACATGGAAAGGGTCACCACAGAGCTTCCTACTTTTAGTGTATTTACCCAAATAGCACACTTCAGTCCACTGGATATCCATCGTTTATCCAAAGCTGGACATACTGGGTATCTATGGGATGTCCAGAATTTGTTCACCAACATCCTATGGATATCCACTGGACTATACGTTTGTCCCACTCATGGACGTCTTTTTGGATTCCATATATTGTCCAGGTATGGATCATTTTTGGATATTAATAGGACTAATTTTGGATGTCCATATATTGTACATTCTTGACCCGATTGTGGACATATTATCCGATGGTATTGTGCTTTTGGGATAAATAGGTCATAATCTATTGTTCCTTCTTCTTGACGTTCCGCTAACGTGAATGGTAGATATTTTCAGAATTTGCTTAGGGTCCGAGAGCTTACAGTATCTAATTAAACTGCACTTCTGAAGACACAGACCACTCATGTCATCAAAACGTCGATAACAAGTAACCATAGATGGCCCTATTAGTCCCAAAAATTAAACAGATATAAATTACATTAGCGAACCAGGTAATAGGAACTGGATCCACATATTACACTTATTGATTACAATTGTCAAGTTTTTAATACAATACTATATAAGAATATAAAATTTTATAATTAGTCGAATTGCAAGTGCTACAAAATATAGCTTCAATTGATTTAAATTGTTCAAGCTGTAGAAAGATAGCTATGAATAAGTTATCTGGTTCCATAGTAATAGGTAAAATTTCAATTGGGTAATAGAAAGTATACCAATTATTTAAATAAAGACTTTTTATTGTTACAATGATTATTTTTTTCTAGATTTATTTCTGCCGTTTATTCTCTTCAGCCATTATCTAATCTCGTTTTCGGCTGTTTTTTATCGGCCCCCCATTCTTCTACCACAGCTGAAAATTAATAAGGTTTAACGGTAAATGATGCAGTATTTAATGGTTTTGTAGGAATTTAAATCTCTCTCTCTCTCTCCATATATATATGTATATATATATATATATATATATATATATATATATATATATATATATATATATATAAAACCAAATGCATCGGTATTGCTTAGAGTGCTTAAACCAATAGACCAGAAAAAAAAGTTTTAACACACTTTTTGTCTGGGTATTATCAGAACAAGAGGATCTAGAGTTCAACGTGTGAAATCTGACACCCAATTTGTTCTTATTATTTACGAGTATGACAAATAAAACAGAGAGATTTTTTTCATCAAATTTTTATATTTAAGTGGTAGCTTACCTACAAATAGTGAACATAAGTTCTTTAAAGGGCACTTTACTGTTCCATCATATGTATAATTCTTGGAAAGGCTATCTGTCATTGTTACAATAAAATATCTTTTAATAAGTTAATAGGTATAATTTCCTCCAATTTTTGCTAATTGTAAAACCTAAAATTATATTACTTCATTGAGATAATTAAACGTTAATTCCACATATGCTAGCCTAAGAATATTTTTGACTTTAAGAATCAAAGTAAAAAAATATATATAAAATAATCCTGTAAATTAAGTTTTTTTTTATCAATAGACTCATACACATAAAGAAGCATTATTCGAATAAGTTTCAGCTTTTATTTCAGGAGAAGTGTAATAAACTTACTGCATCTTTAAAGTTTAAATTGTCCTGAAGATCTTCTGTGACTTGAGACAGCTGATTATTTTCTTAAGTAAAAGGATCGTTGAACTCCTGCAGAAAATTCTTTATAGATACTTGTTCTTTTTTCAATATTTAAGATTACCTGAATATCCTCTCTAATTTGGTACAAATTGGCTTTCATATAGGAATTTTATTTGGACCAATCTGTGGAAAATTCATCTAAAAAATAATTAAAATAAATTAAATTTTAAGTCTAAACTTAGAGTCGAACTGTCAAAACTTTATTATATATTTTTTAACAATTATACTGCACAAAAATACACATCAATGTAAACTTTTACTAGCGTTTAATCCAAAATAGTCATAAAAAAATTAATATAATTATTTAAATTTGCTATAGCTTTTATTCCATTATAAATTTTGATTACATTTATTAATGTCAGCAATCTTATTAGCCTGATTACTCAATAATGACTTTGTCAGAGAGAATTTTCTCTAAAATTTACAATTTTATTATTACACAAATTTACAACTCTATCTGTGCTCCATTTTAACCAACAAGATACAAAATTCATTGGCCTATCAAAATATTTGCACTTATTTGTAGTAATGTCCATTTAAATAAGTGATTGTATGAAAAAGTATAGCTACAAAAGCTATATTTTAACATACGTGCTTTGATACTGAATATTTTGTTCACTTTTATCAGCTTTTCGTCGGGCATGTCTGTAGTTTCGTTCGGTAATTTTTGGTATAATTAAAAAAATTAAATTAAAAATAACTATACTTACCGTTAACGGTAGCATCTTCTTCAAATAAAAATCACACTTGATTTTAGCTCAACTAAAACTCCAAAGGTCTTTTTTAGCTCGACGTCAACACAATAATGGGCACAAAATATCTGAAGGGATATTTTGTGATCATGGCGGGCCGGAGGGTTAAGAAATGACAATTCTACAGGCCGATATTACAGTATCCGATTTTACCGACAACCCGAAATTTAATTAATGGACGTCTGATGGACTTACACTGGACATCCAGATATGGACGTCCATATAGATTACAGGTCATCACATCTAATGGACATTCATAAACGGTCCATGGACATACAGGACATTATATGTACCTATTCTGGATATCCAATGGAAATCTTGTGCTATCTGGGTATATACCTGGTGAAAGTCAATAATCCCTGAAGGGAGTGCGAAGCCGTTTGGTTTGTAAATCCTGTAATTGTAGTGTTGTATAGCGTTTAAGACGGCGTAAGTAAGTAAAATGTTTTTCAATTTTTGAAATATTTTTGAATTCATAATTTAAACCTTCAAGAACCCCCTATATCAGTTTTGGAGAAAATCGAAAAATGTGATAATTTTAGGACGCCATAATAAATCCGCCAGGTTGAGTTTTTTCAAAAAACCCCCAATACTGATTTTAGATAAAATCGAGATATATAGAATCTTTAATCCGCCTTTTTGAATTAATTAAAAATAATTTCAGATTCGTTGGGTACAACACCGAAAATTCCTCTATATTAATTTTGGAGAAAACCTGACAAAATTAATTTTTTTGGCCACCATATTGTCAACGCCATCTTGGATTTTATTGTACCAATTTCGTCCAAAAAAATATGGTACCACTGCAACAATTTCTTGAACATAACGTAAAAAATTTCATTCAAATCGGTGCTGCCATTCCGAAGTAATCGGTGTACATACATAAAAAAAATATATAGTCGACGAATTGAGAAACTCCTTCTTAAAAACTAGAAAATATTAAAAATAACGGAGTGCCATCTAATTAACATTTTAACTGTTTTTTTCAAAAAATGAAACGTTTTGAAGAAATAGTTCGTCAATATATTGCTTTTTTTTGACGAGTTATTTTTTAATAACCAAAAATATAATAAAATTTTTTAATCTATTTATTGTTACAACCGACCAATAGTATTACAGACATCCAGAGATTATAATCAGTTGATACGAATTGGATCAGTCGGGTGAGTTTAAAACATAACACTATCATTTTATCTCTTATAACTATCCAGTTCGTTCAACTACGTATGTCGATAAAAATTCGGAAAGTTATGCGAATTGCTTCAAATCTTGTCAATTGGAGATAACCGATTATATTTAGGCCGTCTAATTTTCCTACGACGACAGCGTATTCACTGTTATTATAAGTGAACTTTCCCCAATATGGCAGATAGCATGAGTCAAACATTTTTAATTTATTACACGATCAGTACAGTTACTTTACATGTGCGTGGCGTCCTTGCAGGAAAAATTGATAAATATTTTAGGGCCTGCAAACGTCATTTTTGACATAAAAACTTATACGTCAAAAACGCTTCGACTTAAAGTGGGTCCACACGATAAGAAAAATATGGGTGTAAGCATAGCGTAATAAGACCTATATCGAATTTCAAGCTTTGTGATTTGTTAAATTTAAATAAAGACAAAGATCGAAGATTTCCCTCCTAAATCCGCCTTTTCAAAGGTCATTACGAAAAATAATGTTTAACTTTTCAGCGGACTGCTTTAAATATGGCGGAAACTGTTTCTTTTTAATATTTTGTGTGAACACAACCTATGTTTTTTTTTCAGAAGTTTGTTGTTTTATTTATATATTTTTATTTTACGAGTTTTGAGATAATGGATATTTATGAACTATGTTAAATTGTATTAATTTATTAAAAATGCTTTTACCGAAGATCATTACTGCTTGGTACTCAAAAAAAAAAACAATTATTGTTAATTTTTTTATTAATTTTATAAAAATTGCAATAATACAGTTGTTCGTTATATAAATTAAAGCTTATGAAATAAAGGCCGTTATATAATAAAATTTCTATTCAACGACAATCTCTGATATCGAGACGCTAATCCACAGACATGCCCTTAGCTATCGTTACCAGATTAAATAATGAGATTTCCTGACAATATCCCTGACTTTTCATTAAATATCCGGACATTTTATCTGAATGTTGTATGTGGTATGTTAAGGCAGTGAGATTTTCAAAATATTTGCATTCGAAGCACTAAATGCGGATATCGAGCGACTGTTTTCATTAATGGGAGCGTAGTGGACTAAGGAAAGAAATAGGCTGTCTATATTGTTATAAGCTTTGCTTTTCGCTACCACCAACGTTATAACTTTGCTGGTTCCGCTTTTAGTTTATCACTGGTTTCGATGAATTCAAATAAATCTTCTAATATTACTTTTAATATTTTATTAAAATGTTCACCAAATCATGAGATAACAAGTTTTTCTTCTTACTTACTAATTGAATGTCGCTATTGTAGTTTTTTAATTTTAGTTCCCGTCGTCTCTATGTTCAAGTCCTAGTTATATTCTATTTCTTCTTCTTTTTCTTCTACTTATATGAGATCTGTTGATCTGTTAATTCCGGTCGTGCCTCCCTATCATTTCCTGTGATGTGGACTGCCAGCTATCTCTCCATCTTTTCGGTGGTCTTCCTGGTGGTCGGTTTCCTGCTGGTTTTCCCTCTAGTACTATGCGGGGTAGTCTGTGTTCGGACATCCTTTTTACGTGGTGATACCATTCCCGTCTTCTTTGTCTTCCCCATCTTACTATATCCTGTATCTCGCATTGTTCTCTGACGTCTATATTTCTTACACGATCTCTTCTGGTTTTACCGACTATCATCCTCATTACCCTCATTTCAGCCACCCGTAGTATACTTTTCGTTTTACTAGTGTCTTCTCTCGTTTCTATTCCATATGTCATTATGGGTCTTATGCATGTTTTATAGATCTTAATTTTGCTGTCCATTCGCATATATTGATTCTTCCATACAAATTCTTTTAGACATCCTGTGGTTGCTGCGGCTTTGTTGACTTGGCATTTTACGTCCTTTATAGGTTCATGACTGCTGGATATATTTACGCCAAGGTATTTGAACTGCATCACTTGCTCTATGGGTCTGTCCTGGATTACTAGTTTGCATCTAATGGGTTCCTTACTGATGGTCATACTTTTCGTTTTTTCGATGGAGATATTCATATTAAGTCGTTGTCCCACTTGGTATAATTTAAAGAGCTGTCTCTGCAGATCGTCTTCGGTTTCTGCGAGGATTGCGGTATCATCGGCATAGCCCACCAAGCTGATACGTGTGTTATTTATTCTGTACCCGATGTTTAATGTTGCCACTTCTTCTATGATTTTATCCATAATGAGGTTAAACAGGAAGGGGCTGAGACTATCTCCCTGTCTGATTCCTCCGGGCGTTGGTATGCTACCTGAGGTGTGTTGTTCTGTTTTAATTTGTGTTGTATTGGCAGTGTTCAGATTGCAAATTGTCTTTACTATATTGGCGGGTATTTGTTTATCAATAAGCATTCGAATGACGTCGCCTAGTTGGACTTTGTCGAATGCTTTAGTGAGGTCGACGAAACAGACGAATGCTGGTGTGTTATATTCTATGGCCTTTTCTTTAATTTGTTTCATGATAAATATTGCGTCCGTAGTCGATCTGCCTTTTCTGAACCCTTGTTGCTCTTCCCTATTAACTATTAGCTTTTCTAGCTTCTCTTTTATTATTCCTGTGAACAGTTTCATAGTTGTGCACAGTAAAGTTATTCCTCTGTAATTTTCGGGCAATGTCTTTTGTCCCTTTTTTAATATTCTATTTCTGTATCTAAATTATTATTTTACAGACATAGGCGCACTAACAAATATAATATAACTATTTATTTATATGATTACTGAAATGAAAAAATGTGTATTTATGGTACGATGACAATATGAACAAAGCTAATGATCTCCGTAAAAAGTAAAGTTTTAGAGTTTCGAAGATTAAGGCATGCTTTTGTTTAAGCCTGTTAGAATATAAATTTGCTTAAGATAGAACTTCTTTTCAAGAGAATATTAAATATTAGGCTATAATTATCTATTAATCCATAAGAGTAACTTAAATATATTTATATATAGTTATTTAATAATTAATAATTTGTAGTAATAGTTGGTTTACAACAATACCTTCTGTTAAGGTTCTATTCTAAACACAATTTAACTTAAAGAACATGTCCTATGGAGAATGTCATGAAATGGGTATAAAAGACCAGCAATTGCCAAAAGAAACATCCAGCAATAACAATTCACTTATTTTGTTAACGTTTAATTAATTTAATATGTCTTACTAAAATGATTAATAAATATTTTTTTATTACTTATATTTTCCACTTTAAATTTCAAAAAAATGCTGACAATTGCAGTTTTTTCCTGTTTTCTCAAAAGGGGGCTAAAATTTCAGACATGTTAGGAAAATTCCTGTCGTCTAGTAACCCTACCCTTAGCAAACTTTATATAAACCTATTATAAACAATTAAAAAGTAAAAATTAACATTGATGGAAATTTAATAACAGAAATCCAGTTAGTATCATATATAATGTATTCTTCTAAAAACTGCAAACAATAGTAATTATTGAAACGATTGTTAAAATTACACTGCTATATTGAAATATTCTCGTCTTTGAACTCCTTGGCAATTCTTTACCAGGTAGAAGTGGTAAACTTTGGAAATAAAACTTCTTTTAAAGAGTCCCATATAACCGCACAAGTAACACACTGTTTACCGACTCGGAATTCGCACTGTTTCTTTCATATGCTGATTTCATCAGCTAAATATCACAATGTTATTTCCAATCTAGTAATAAGGGTACAGCTGTACACGGTGAGTCAACGATTGGATGAAGTAAGTTTGTGCCTTTTCGGTGAAATTTACAAAGAAACTATATTTATAGTTTGATACAGTTTATTTTTACGCAGATTTTAAAAATATTTAGGACTCTACAGGGTGAGCCAAAAAACTAGGACAGCATAAAGTTGTATTTTTTTAAATAGAACACCCTATATACGAATCGTATTTTCGATTTAGCTTATAATTTTAAATCTTTTTTATTAAGGGTTTACTATTACAAAACTTTATAGTTTCTGAGATAATTAAGTTTAAAGAAAAAAAGTCACATTTTCAAGCATCAATTCAATCCTAAATAACGTTTTCAATTTTGTGACAAATATATTCAAATTTGGAATTTAGCAAGGCCAAGGACAAGTTAACATAATTTTTACCTAATATTTGCAATAAAAGCTACAAGGTGTTGAACACATCGGCTCAAATTTGAACAAGTTTAAATTAATAAATATCTTTTTTTTTAAAATTTTCATGTTATTTAATGGAGTAATAAAAACCCTAAAAGTTTTGTTCAATATATCCTATACCTATTTATAATAGTTTTTGAGATATTTCAGTTTTTCTTATTTTCCATACTTTTTTACAGAAATAGTCTTCATTATCATAGTAGCCATGGCAAAAACAATGTAAAAGAACATTTTTCTGTGTGTCAAATTTATAACCGCAATCGCTTCTTTTGGTTTTTATGTAGTGTAGTTTGGTTTTTTTTGCATTCATCTTATATTGTAAAATGAATTTTCCAAAGAATGAGTTAATAGATATGATTTATACAATGGGAGAGGCTCAAAAAAATTTCCTTCTTGCTCAAAGAATTTACAAAATGTAGTATCCTGATCGACGCCAGCCTAATACCCATACTTTTCAAAACTTAATGCAAAGATTTGATTCTTCTGGTACTGTTGATTATCCAAAACGTAAAGTGGTCAACAAACCAGTAACTAATGATGAAAAAGAACTACAAGTATTGTTAAATGTTCAGGAAGATCCTTATATTGGTAGCCGTCAGTTAGCAGCATTATGTGGAACATCACAATCCACCGCTAATCGTACTACCAAGAAATATAGGTATCATCCATATCACATGGAATTACACCAAGAATTGCATGGACAGGATTTTGAAAGTCGTGTAAACTTTTGTCATACAATAAATGCGGAGATTCAATTAAATCCAAATTTATTATGCAAGGTAATGTTTAGTGATGAAGCTACTTTTAGAAGTAACGGTGCCGTAAATAGACGCAACATGCATTATTAAACCACAGAAAACCCATTTTGGATTAGAGAGGTGCAACATCAAAACCACTGGTCATTAAATGTTTGGTGTGGTATTCATCATAATCGAATTATTGGACCCCACTTTTTTAATGAACCACTAAATGGCCATAGTTACCTGAACTTTTTACAAGAAGAACTACCCCAACTGCTTCAAGGTCTCGATAGGGATGAGCTCGACAGTATGTGGTTCCAGCACGATGGTGCGCCTCCGCATTACCATCGTGAAGTTCGTGCGTTTTTGGACCAACGATATCCGCAAAAATGGATTGGACATGGGGGTTTCATTAAGTGGCCACCAAGGTCTTGCGACATCACCCCATTAGATTTCTTCCTATGGGGTTATATTAAAAAAAAGGTGTATGTTAATCCACCAACAACAGTGGAAGATATGCGAAACAGGATTAGGGATACCTGTAGAACAATAACGCCACTAATTTTGTCCAGGGTCCGAGAAAATCTGCAAAAAAGACTAAATTTGTGCATTGCACAAGAGAGTCGTTTATTCGAACACTTATTAAAAGGAAATAATTAATCTCAGTATTTAATATATTTTTGTTTCAATTTAGTATAAAATTAAATATGTATTTGCCTTGTCGTTATTGTTGTGTTAATTTTTTCACATTATGTTTAATTAAACTATTGCCGTTGTAATATAACGAATAATGTATTTCATCATATTTAACCACATTCTGTTTGTTTCTGTAGTTTCTTTTTATTATTTTACATGGCTACTATGATAATGAAGACTATTTCTCAAAAACTATAAAGTTTTGTTATAGTAAACCCTTAATAAAAAATATTTAAAATTATAAGCTAAATCGAAAATACGATTCGTATATAGGGTATTCTATTTAAAAAAATACAACTTTATGCTGTCCTAGTTTTTTGGCTCACCCTGTAGAGTCCTAAATATTTTTAAAATCTGCGTAAAAATAAACTGTATCAAACAATAAATATAGTTTCTTTGTAAATTTCATCGAAAAGGCACAAACTTACTTCATCCAATCGTTGACTCACCCTGTACACATTTCCACATCGTATTTCCTAATTATAGGCCCAACAACAGCGACGAGCTCTTCAAATTCACGTATAGTAACAGGAAAATATTTTTTTAAAATCAGGATCATTTTCTGGCATTAACTTATTAGTATGTCCAAGTCTTTCTACAATTTTTCCTCAAATATAAACCGGACCCAGTAGCGACGACTTTCCTGTTTTTTTAATAAAGAATATCAATATTCTCCTTACATTTTGTAACTTTTTTTTTCTAAATTAAAATACTTCATTTTAATTTTTAGATAAAATATAAACAAAAATCCTGATAAAAATTAGGTTAAGACAAAAAAACCACACCACTTATGACTGCGTAACAAAATCTCCCGTGTGGACGATACATTTTTAACACAAAAGCGCCTACGCGCAAATTTTTCTTGCCGTGTGGACTCACCCTTAGGTATAGGACATGATACCCAAAATATGCCCAGAATCTTGCGCAAAATCCAAGAATGCACTAATATTAAAAACAAATTCTCCAACATAAAAAGATAGGTACGGCGAAGTCACCATTTCGCGTAGAATTGCACGACGACAAGTCGGTGACCTTCTCAAGGATACCTCGATGGTCGCGGACGACGGTCTGTAAAAGGCCTACTATATAGTTTATTATGACTTGTTTTACAGTTTGATGTTTTTATAGGTAAATATTTTCATACCAGATGTATAAGAAATTGGTCTAGGACGTTCATTAATTGTGTGGAAAGGTCTGCATCACGCTGGGCGTAGGTATAAAAATAAATAGATCTAGAAGTACTTAAGGTATAGAAAGACCTTCAATATAGTTCTAATTTAATTATATATATTTAATATAATTATTAATGGTGTTATAAGATCAAGCGAAAATATAAAAATTCTATTTAAAACACAAGAGAAAATTGGTGTTTTTATATTACGTCCCTTGTTTATAAGGTTTTTTGCAAACTCACTGCGCTGAAGATAGTTATTTGCTCTTTATCATCAAACACCTTGAAAGCTAAATGAAATTTTGACGAAAAGTGTGCAAGTTTCAACAAAAACAAAATCAAGAACTGCAAATCATGGTTCTTGTGTTTAGACTGTGTCAAATTGAAACTATTATCTGACGTTTGCCAAAAATTGCACGAGACATCTTCAAACAACTTTATTCCATGAGATTAAAATACTGTATGACCACCGAGGAGCAACAGCTTTTGTAATAGCGTGTCCCTCGTCATGATTTACAAACTTAAATTTACCACTGTTTCGTCCTGATGCTGGGGTGGATTCATCAATGGGTCCGCAGGCGCGTTCCCTAGATACCCGACATCTTGCTTTCATATACTTGGAACTTATATTTCAATCAACTTAGCGGCGGAAAGTGTGCGTAAGATGTTACTATTTCTAATGTCCAGTCCTTATTTTAATGTCCGTGCCTGTTATTCTATAACACGACCCTCTCCAAGTCAATCTTCTTTGCATTCGTTCGAGATTTGTATAGTAATCTCGAACCACATAGGACGCAGGACGCCCGAGAAATTGTAAGAATCAACGCCCATATTGCCTCTTCAAGCACTTAATACAGCGTCCACAAAACTGCAAGGATCCCCACTAGGGATGCCATTTTGTAATCGCATGTCCCGTCCCTCGTTACTATTTATAAACTTAAATTTACCACTAAAAGTTTGGGTGTTTTGTCCTGACACCGGCGGTGGATTCAAGATTGGGTGCGCCGGCGCCTTCCCCAGTCATGGTGCTTTCATATACTTGGAACTTGTATTTTAATTGACTTGGCAGCGGAAAGATGCTATTATTTCCACCGTCCAGTCCTTATTTTTATGTCCATGCCCGTTATTCCACAACACAGAGCCCGATATTTATACCAAACCAGTGCTCAATAAACTGTGATCCAGCGTTACAATCGATTTACACGTGTGATGTAGACTATAACCCGCATCTCTATTAATATTATTTGGATATTTACAAAATTCGATTATATATGGCCAGGTTTGCAACTTAATGTCGCTTTTCACATCCCGGACGCCATCGTTTCCTATCGTTCCAATCTCCTTCGTGGCGTCCTCTACTTACCATTTCGGTGCGGATATTTGAAATCCATTTTTTTCGTGGCCTTCCTCGTTTATTTCTTAGAGCTGGCATCCAGTGCCAAATCTTCAATGGCATCCTTTCTTCGCTCATTCGTTGCAGATGTCCAAACCATTTTAATTGCTTTTCAGTTATATCGTCCATTATCGTATTTTTTACTTCCATTCTTTCTCTGATGGTTTCATTTCTTACATGATCAAGTAAAATTAAATCGAAACATCTTCTCCAGTACATCATTTCTATTGAAAGAAGTTTTTGTGACATATTTTTATCTGTGACCCACACTTCTGACCCATACGTCAGCATTAGCGGAATCATAGCCTGATATATCCTTCTTTTTGTTTTCTTTGCTAAGATCTTACTCCACAAGATTGGATGCAGTGCTTTAATCATATTTTTTCCTTTTCCTATTTTCTTTATTATATCTTTATTATCTTTTCCGTCTTCATCTATTGTAACTTCTAGGTATTCGTATTGTATAACGTTTTTTATTATTCCGCTTTCTGTTTCGATGTCTTATCCTATGCCTCCTATAGTAATGTATTGTGTCTTTTGTATGTTTATCTCTAAACCCCTTTTAGTGAATTCTTCTATAAATTTATTTATCATGTAAGTCATATCTTGCTGGTCTGAACAATACCCACACTTGGACAGGCACAACAGACATGAACATATCAACGATAAAATCCGAATCAGTCCACTTCTGCAGAATAAGAAATTGCTTAAAAATGTGCGACCTTCACTTAAACAACCCTCCTAATCATAAATTCGTGGGTCTCATATTTGACTCTTCACTCAATTGGAAACCTTACATTGATTACTTGATCAATAGGTGCTCAAATGATCTAAAAATATTAAGAATGTTGACGGGAATAAAATGGGGAGCTCATAGATATACCCTCCTTAGAATTCATAAAGCAATAATCTTATCAAAAATTGACTATGGAAGTACTGCTTACTGCTCGGCCAATGAAAGGTGACTAAGCCGTCTTAATACAATCCATCATAATGGACTGAGGATTGCCTTGAGAGCCTTCCGTACAAGTCCGATCAAAAGCTTGTACTGTGAAGCTGAAATTCCATCTCTGTCTTATAGAAGACAGCAACTATTGGTAAGGTATGTCAACAGTCTCAAGTTTCGCCCTCACATTATACATAAACACATCTTTCTCTCCCCTACAACCCATAGTTCAAACAAATTGACGAACTGCTCCAATGCTCGTTTCAATGAATTATCATCCAGGCTCCCTACATCCATGCCTCAAATTATACCTATCAATACATATACCTTTCCTCCTTGGACTTTTCTCCAATCAATGTGGATTTGACTCTGACTAAATTCCCAGAGGATCAACACAGTAATTTGTTTATTATTAAGCAATTTCAATGCCAAATCAACTTACTACATAAAAATAATACTATCATTTATACGGATGGATCGAAAACCTCACAAAACACTGGAGCGGCATTTTATTGCCAAATAAAGTAAAAATCATTTTCACTCCATAATTCTACAAGCATAATGTCTGCAGAACTCTTTGCTATACTTAGAGCCACCGATTTCATCCTTACCAACAACCTATCAAACTGGCTGATAGCATTGGACTTTCTCAGCTCCCTCAATCTCATTAGTTCTAAACAACCAAAATCACCTCTACTCAGCTTAATATTATATAATATAGAACACATTTTAATTTAAAACAAAAGAATATCTTTTATGTGGACACCTAGCCATGCTGGAATAGCGGGCAATGAGGAGGCAGCATACAACTCAAATAATCCAACTTTGAACTACATTTTTTCACTATCTGACATAAATAATTTTACGGACAAAATAATTAAAAACACAATACCGCTTGAGTGGGACCTACTAGAGGAAGAAAATAAGCTACATGAGGTCAAGGATGTATTTTACGGCAAGGATGATGTCTCACAGGTTATCGGAAAACATCTAAATCTCATAACGAGGATGAGAATTGGACATTCGAAACTAACATATGGTTACCTCATAGAGAAGACTGATCCACCTATATGCCAGAGATGTTCTATTACACTGACTATTAAACATATTCTATGTTCCTGTCCGCAATACGAACCTATCTTTACATCACTAAACCTGACAGGATCATTGCAAAATAAGCTAGCTTACTCGAATGCCTCAAACATGGTCAAAATCCTAGAAACGACAGATCTCAATATAAACACTAAAAAGCCCAAGAGGCTGTTGTGTCTTTAATTAATATCTTTCTCTCTCTTGCTGCTCTTCCGCAAGAACTACCTGATCATCTGCAAAGAGGATTGTATAGAAGTGAGTGTCCGTATCCATATCCCCATGGGGCTACATTTTCTTATCCATTGTTTTAAAGCGCTGCAGAGACAAATTTTAAACAGGGTTGGAGAGAGACAAGAGCCCTGTTTAACCTCTTTGTTTGTGAGAAAGCCTCAGAAGTTTGATTTCCGACCTTAACAACCGCTTGGTTTTCTCTATACAGTGCTTTTACGACGTTTATATATAAACTATTTATGCCTGCTTCTTTCATTGTGATCCATAGTTTCTTCAAAGGGGCGGAGTCAAATGCCTTACGAAGATCTATAAAAGTAGCGTGAAACTCCATTCCTCTTACTAGTATCTTTTCTGATAGTTGTTTTATTGTAAATATATTGTCCACGCAGGATCGTCCAGGTCAAAATCCACTTTGTTCTTCCATTTTCGGGGCTTCCTCTTTTATTTGGGCTGTTAGGACTCTTTCGTAAAGCTTTTCAATGGACTATGTAATACTAATACCCCAATAATTACTGCAGTCACTCCTGTTTCCCTTTTTATAAATGAAATTTATGTAAGAGCTCCTCCAATCTCTTGGAATCGTATCCCCTACCAGACACTTACACAAAGCAGCTCAATCGTTCTTGTGGTGATGTGCTTAATTAACTCGATATGTAAATCCCCTGGTCCTGGTGCTTTATTATTCTTCATTTTTTGTAATGCTGTTTCTATTTCTTCTTATTTAATGGTATCTACTCCATTAACTCCTGTTTCGTCTATATCTTGTCCACGTTGTTCTTCCAGTAAATTATTATAGTAGTCTTTCCACTGTTTTACCTTTATGGGATTTATTTTTCTTCTTTCATTTGTATTTCTTGTAAGACTATTTATAATTCACCAAGCTTCTCTAGACCTCGATTCGATTGATTCTCTAATTTTACGTTTAAAGAAATCAGACACTGATGCTAGTACCTTACCTTTTTTTCCGTTACAGGTGTGACCTGAGTAATGCTGGTTGTCCATTTTGTTTCTTTATAATATATCTTTCACATTCCTTAAGTCTAATTGATATATACTGTCTTGTTTTACCCACAAACAATGTACCAAAAGAGTCCATTGGTGATTTCAAAGATTGTCCAATTTCCTTACATGTTCCACATTGAAAATTCTCCGAATGTTTGCTTTTTTAAGCAATCTCGCAATCTTGTCGGTGATTTCGTGTATGTAAGACCAGACAATACTGTCCAATTTTCAAATCATTCTAAAATGCAAATAGAAATTTAACCATTCTAACAAAAAGTTTAAGTATTTTCGTTTAATAATTTATATTTACCAAATACCCAACGTAGGCTCATGTTCGGCACCGCTGCCAGCCAAAACCAGTCCCGCGGGCACCGAGAAGACAAACGTGCCCATGCCCGTCCCGCGGCCACCTGGAAAAAATGCCGGAATAAAAATTACATAACATGCAGAATACACGACCAGCGAACTTCGAAAGTTGCATACTATTTCGATTTTTTACTTTTTGTAAGCTTTGTTTCTTCTTTCCTCTTTGCTTGGGTGTATTGACGTATTTAGCTATGTAACTTGGTTTATAACCTTTTTCTTTGTTGTTGTCCAGTATTGAGCAGCCCACATATATACAGGGTGTTTCAAAATACATGCACCAATGCTCATTTGGAGATTCATCATACCAAAGTAACAAGAAAAATTTCTGTAAACAGGGTATTGAAAATTACACAACAATATCATATTTTTTTTATTAGAGTTGCCGCGATTGGAGAGACGCTACACCCTTTATCATTTTATCCATATGCAACAGAGGACACCACAGATAATTTTATATGATATAGACAACTGTATCTTAGCACATTATTTTTGCCAAATGAGTTTAAACAAACGGTTTGCCATTTATCCGACATTTTCCAGTCGTAGGTATTTAATTTACCAAAAAAAAATTATTTGTTGGTTTAGTTTATAGAATAAAAAGGTGTTAATTAAAATATTTTCATGTTAGCTGACTTAGTTGTTTGTTGTCTTAGGTCTCTTTTGAAAGTCTTGTGCAAGTGTTAAATAAAATATATTTATCATGCCGAGAATAACAGCATGTAACATTTCTCCCTACAAAAACGACAGACACCGCTTTGGAAGTTGGTATAGATGCCGCATGTTATTACAGGAACTTTAAAAATTGTTCCATACCTACTATTTACATGTTACAATTTTTTTTGGTTTCGGACACCTTATGTTAAGACTCGACCATTTCTGTAAAAGAAACGTAATAAATACCAATTGGAATGAGGAATTACTTTAATTTTCAGAGATATTATGGCTTGCAAAGGCTGCTAAAAGAGGCTGTGCCAAGATTTTAATCTATTTTTATTTTAAATTACACGGACAAAAACTTATCTACTTATTTATTTACTTGTTTGGCTTTGAAACATGCTAAACGGTGCTTTCATGGGGGGATCCTTTGATGCGACACGTGGTTTTGGCTGCTAAAATTAGCAGTAAGCCTGGTTGCCAGTACCGAATAATGCGACCCCTATCTTTGGGCAGCGCGTTTCGTTTACTCGATTGTATATATATATATATATATATATATATATATATATATATATATATATATATATATATATATATATATATATATATATATATATATATATTTCTGGTTTAATTTATCGTCACGCCACCACATGACGGTTTTTACAAACTTTGTTAATTTGTGTGGTTCTTGTGTTACAAGTGAACCATCGAGATGTCGCCTTTGTCGTCTTGTTTGCTGTTTTTGATTTTAAATTCAGCTTTATAGGATGCAAAGGCGATATGATGGTTTGTACCGAATGCGGTGGCCTAATGAGTCCCATATTAGAACGAAACAGCGCTGTCGCCATCTTTCGGACCCATACTGTGGAGTGCTCCAACACGAAAATGATGTGGATTGACAAATTTCACGTCCGCTTAACCAAGATTTCATTATATATATATATATATATATATATATATATATATATATATATATATATATATATATATATATATATATATTAATACCACACTACTACGTGGGAAGCCTAACTTTTTAATTAAATAAAATTAAATCAGCTAAAAGAATTTCTAGTTCCACTTAATAAGCCAGTTCTCTAGTCCCTTAAATATTGCAGTCGAACACACAAAGAAAAATTGCTGAAATCAGACTGAAAGTTGACGTAGCCACGAATATTTGACGATGCTGAATAACTCTAAATTGGCCAATAACAAACCCAGAATGGGGCTCATTGATTGCATACAATACAAAATACTTCAGTATTACTACTATTATATTAATTTATCTAAAAATTGTGAGAATCATGTACATCCAGGAGGAAAATACCTAGTATAATATAGTGCATACTATAATTTATAACAAAAGTATTCTCAAAATGAACTCTTACTGATAATAAAAGGGAAAAATTACGCACTGCAAGGTAACAACTATCAAAAACTAAGAAAATTACAAAAATTATTAATCAATAATCATAATAAAGCATTAATCGGCACTAAAATCCCAAAATAAATCTTATTATATTCTAATGTAGTGAATTTTAAGTCTGAATGAGACTTAGAACAATTATAATTGCTTTTAAATTATGTTCTAATTTCATTCGGTGAAAATCAATTTCGAGCTGAAATCTTTCAAAATTTAGAAATCCATGCAGCATTGTTATAATAAATGGTAATGTAATATTCCTTACCTGATTTCCTGAGGCCTACACGAATTCCTTGTTAAAAGCGTGCTAAAGACTGACAAAATCCCTGTTTCCAAGTTTTGTCTCGGTAAAATAGCCAAAAAAAAAGCGAAGCAGGCAAAAAACTTAACAGAAATAGCAGTACAAAATTGACCTAGAGCGACTTGGTACAACAAGAATGGGCTGAAACAGATTTGCTAATTAATTAATTGTTAGCATTTTCGGCTCTAAATCAAATAGGCATTCATTGTCTATTATTCATTTTTAAATTAAGAAATTTGCATTTTCTCTCAGCCATTAGTAACATGGTATTAGTTGCCTGTCCAAAAATTACAAAAAAAGGAACCACAGTGTGACGTGCTACGGCCTAAGAGAATTGTCTATACGTCTACGCGAAGCGACACACTCGACAGTGACATTTAGTCTAATCTCAACAAAATGTACAAAAAGTCAATGGAATTTTCCAAAATAATATCAGGAAAACTGCCATAAGGAAAGATAAAAGTAAGAATTTCACTCGAATAATAGGCGAATACGTATGTATGTATATATGTGCGTAGAGTGGTGTCTGTTCACTGCGATCGAGTTGATCTATTGTGCGCCCCTACTGCTGCCAAGTTGTAAGAGTTAACTTATCGGCTAGAGCAAGTCCTATTTCTCTCAGGAACTTTAGGATGTTGGACGGCTTCAAGGTGGGTAGCTCACCTTCTTCGATTTGGTGTGTTCCCAAGAACCGCATGCTAGGGTTTTCTAGAGCGCTGCACTCTGAAAGACTATGAATAGGGGTTTCGTTCTCCTCACAGGATCTGCACTCTTCTCTTTCTACCATTCCGAGTTTCTTGAGGTGTCCCTTCATGTGGCAAAGTTCCGTCAGGACCCCTGTCAGAACTATGAGTTGGTTTTTACTTAAGCTTATGCATTCTTTAAATCTCTTCTGGCCGTAGTTCCCCAGAAGTATCTTCGCTTGTTTCAATCCTTGCAGCTCCGCCCAATAGTTGGGTCTCCTGCTTTCTTCTTCTGTCTTTAGTTTTCCTAGCATTACGCTCCTACTGATTCTACAGAAGAGCTCTGGCCCCAGAAAGGGTGTCTCAGCCCCTTTCCTCGCAAACCTGTTTCATTCCCCTCTATTCCGGTACCCACATGAGAGTTATAAATTCCTTGAGGCATTCCCAGACCATCTTGGAGCTGATAACTTGAGAACTCAACGCACTGATAGCTGCTTGACTATCCGTCATGATAATAATCAAGGAAAACGATATATATCAAAAAAGAAGGTAAATGTGAATTCCTCATCCAAATAAAAGCAAATTAGTACAGTGTCGTAAAGTCGATGACTTTAGGAATCAAGCTAAAAGAATAAAAATTAACTTTAAGCTGTATTTAGTATTGTAAAAGTATAGGCAAATTACAGAATAATAAGAAAATAATCGAGTTGGGAAAAAAATTTGCACCAAAGAACTTATTTGGCCAGATTTAGTGTTCGCACTATAGTTAAACCGAATATGCAGCGAATGCATAGGAAATGTTTAATGAAAAATGATATTGCGATGTCAAAAAGGTGATTGTTTGCAAAAATAAGATAAAAAATTCACCAAATTAGCTATAGTAAACTTAAGAAGAAATTTTAACCGTGACAATACAAAAATTTCCAGCCGAATCTTGGACTATGAGAAATTCCATTGAATCCCGTTCTTACCTATCTTTTAATGCATACGTTCCAGTGAAATACCCTTACTTTATTCCACACAATTTCTTTTAGGCATCCAGAAATTCTAGCCGCTATCATTGTTTGCTCTCTTACTTCGGTAAAAAGGTTTCCATGGCTCCTTATTTCTGCTCCCAGATATTTGAAGTGATTTAGCTGTTCGACAATTTTTGAGTCGATTCCCAACTTGCACCGTATTGGTTCTTTAGACGTTACTAAACATTTGGTCTTCTCGGTGTTGATGAGCACATTTAATTCTTTCGCTTTAGTGTTAAAAGAGTGCAGTAGTTTTTGGAGGTTATCTTCAGAGTCTGCAATAAGACAAGCATCGTCCGCATAGCAGACGGTATGGAGGAATGTGTTTCCCATTTTATATCCAGCTGTTCTAGGGAGATTTTCTATTACTTTATCTATTAAGAGACACCACCACACCCAATTCAACATGCCCACCAATCAGAGAAATCATGTATGCCAGACTGATCTACATTTAACTTGTTAATCCTAGAACAGTTTTATTAATTAACTGTGATCTGTCACTAAGATAAGGTGACAGCCGCTCATTTGCCCTTCACTTAAAACCATAATTCTACCTTTTTGACAGCGTTAAGCTGTGATCCACCAAATCAAAAGCTTTACTCACATCCAAAAACACACCGATACATTTTTTTCTGCTATTCAATAAGAACATTCCAGAAATTGCATAACTGCTGTCTCAGTAGATTTCCTCTTTTGAAATCTAAGGTGTCACTTATTTCATCTTTTATAATTTATGATTAATCCCATAACAGTTAACTTAATGCTGTATATTTGTGCCGATGCCTTTAGGACCCCAGAAAAAATCATTGGACCGCATTTAGCATGTTAATCAGTCAATTAGTCAGGTCAACGTAACTTATAAGTAAAAAAAACTGATGATAAGTTATTTCTATGAATACAGAAAACAAATAAATTTAGTAAATGATAATTTAATTTTGAATTTTGACTGACTCTAAAATAATTTATTATTTTGCTTAAAAAATCTCGAATCGCTTGGCCTGGAACGAAACAGAAAACATGTCAAAAAACTAAAAAAATCCAGTGTAAATTGATATTTTATATAAAAAGAAAGAGGACAAAAAGTGAAAAACTACTTATGTACAAAAAGAAAATGATTTAGAGCAATATTATTTTATTGGTGGATGCGGTAATAATGGATACACACTGTAATACGGCCCGCTTATTTAACCTTGCCAAAACCGTACTTCTTCATGCCATTAAACCCATTAAAGAAAATATTCTTCAACTGGAACCCGCAAAAACATGTCATGTCCACTTTTGTCATTCTTAATTTCGGTTCTGACTGAAAATAAAAACGGCATTTTGAACAGGACCACCTTTAGTGACCTTCAAAGGTCGTACGTAGACTGAATAATAAGACGAAAGGAATTCATTTATTTCGAATCCATTTCTTCAAGTCAATTTCTTTAAGTAAAAAGGTCATGACCTTTTCGTAATTGTATATCTGAATTATTATTGTTTTTTATCTCATGATCCGAAAAATTTTGAGCATGTTGTTACGGTTAAAAATTGATCTTAAGTAATAAATATTTTCGTTTACATTTTTCTACACTAAATTACAGGTTCAGATTACTAAAGTAATGAATATATTTTTGATTTGTACGTTTTTCTTTAAAGGTTGTCAATGACATGCATAACTTGAAACGTAAATTTACAGTAAACGATGTCTTCTACCACAAAACTAATGATTACCTTTTGTTTATCATTCATTAATATTGGTTTCATCTATATTCAGATCATTCCTTTTGTTTACATTTTGAAATTTTGACTGACATCGAAACTTGATCTAATTCTGTAATTTGTAAATTTCGTTAGGTACCTCGAGACAATGTATCACAGATTGGGAAAAACGTTTTCTTAATGATTGGATAAATATAAACAGTGTTTTTTTGTTTTCTTGTTGATTTTCTTTCTTTAGGAAATATTTATTTATTATCACATATCAGCTGTTTGAGATAGCCAGATTCACTGAATTGCATGGATAGTTTTTATGGTTGCCTATATGACGGCACCTCTGTTAAATATATCGAAATGTTAAATTCAAAATAAGATAGTATCGATTTTCATTATGTTGTTTTTAGTTTATTAGTTGAATATTTCCCTTTACTTTACTAATTAGAATTTTTGGTAGTTAAAATTATTAAAATTAGACCCTCGAACTATTTCGAACTAATTGGATTTCATTTTTGAATATTTTGATTCCGTAAAGTACTTTGTTCATAGGATATTCATTTTGTAGAACGAGGCAGTTTAGATTATTAAGATATTGGTTGTCTCTGTCTGATTTAAGTATTGGCCAGTTTAAAATTGAAATAGAAGAATTTTTGCATATATTTTCCGGAAGTAGTTCCCATTGTATGATAAATTTCAAGGGTTCGAGATTATTGCTACGAGATTAAGGTTATTTTTTTTTTGGATAGATTTTTGATGGACTTTTTTTATTAAGTTTTTTTGGTAACTTCCGTTGGAAGGAATGTGCGAGTGATTTGAGAAAAATCGTTCTCTTTTGGCTATCTGACGCAGGAGCGCGAAGAAGTGGTCTAGTTTTACCACTTTCTCAAGTTAAGGGATTTGGTCATAAATGGCCGATTAAAGTAACAAAACCAAGTCGGGGTGCAACCATTTTTTGGTAATTTGGTCGTTCCACCCTACAGCCAGTTTGGCGATTATTTTCTTCAGCCAGCCCAGAAACAACGGCTTAACTTTTGTCAGATGCCACCATTTTCTTGAGTTCGAGGTATGTACATATTTCTTTTGGAACAATCAGTTTTTGTGTTTAAGCAAAATTTAGCTAGGCTTGCGTAGGCCTTTTGTACGACTGATTGAGTAGGAATTTATATTTCTTTATTTTAGGGTCTTTGGGATAACTTCAGTACATCTTAGGACAATTTCAGTATGTCTTTGGATTTCTTCAGTATTTGTTTTTTTTGGATGAAATTTTATAATGTACATTTTGGGAAGTCATATGCAGTTTGGATTAACGTTCTGCACTTCTGGGATTGTGAGCCTCTGAATGGGACAATCTCCCTATTAAGCCAAGTAAACGCGTCCTTTCTGGTGAAGCCGACTAGGTCACAAGCCTTGTTTAACCATCTGTTTGAAAGTGATTCAGCTAAGTGCCTAATTATAGCCAAAGTATGTACACGAGAGTTTCTGATTGTTAAGCCTAATGGGTATTAAACCTGTATTTTTTTAATCGCTTAGTTATCTAAGTAAAGTTTCCTTTTTCGAATACCTAGAGGGCTAACAGGTGAGGGATTCTTCTGTACATGGTTTTGAAATTTTTTTAATTAATAGACTAATAGAAACGAATTCGACTCCGTGGCGCTACAACCTCAAATTTAAATGTTTTATTTTGTTAAGATTTTAACAACTTGAGCGACAGTTATCGGTTGATTTCTATGATCTAATTTTTGTAATTATCTATCACTTTTTGTGCAATTATCTATTGCTTATATTTCTGTTAACTATCATTTAAACACTCGTTATCTCTCTCATTATCAATTTTCGAATTCTTTCTCTTTGCAGACATTTTTGTAGTTTTTTTTGTTATTGCTCATTTTTCTTTTATTACTGTAAAGTTGATTGTCTCCTGCATGGTTGGCCTTATGGAACTTCATTGTCTAGTTTAAAATAGAGAGTGTTTTTATCTTCTATATCTAGGCTATGTCGATGTAAACCTTTCAAGTGTGGTAGTTGCTTTGTTTACCTTTTGGATAGGTTTGCCGTTCACTGTGTAGGACACTGTCAAGTTTAACTTATTCTCTTTAGTTAATTTTCACTTTTTCTACGTCATAGAAAGTCAATAACTTTCGACTAAGTCAACAAAGTTTTTCTCTATAGCAATTTAACATTTGTAATCGCATTTCTATTAGATAGCCCCATTAGAGGAGCTTGCAAGAATTCACACTGGTGATAACTTTTTCCAGGGGTTATCCTTATTTTCTGGGAGGGGGTATACCGTGAGGAATAAATGTATTGGCCTCTATTTAATTGGTATTATTTCCTATAATTTAAAATTAGGATACTTTTAAGTACTTAGACTCTGCGATTTATTTACCCGGATATGACATATTAAATATTTGTTCTTTTCCAAGTTTTGTTTACTACAATTGCTCGTAGTATAATCATTAGGGCAAATTTTGAAGTAAAGTTTTTTGGCGCCTTCTTCCTGAATTAGACGTTTATAAAACTTACACAGGCAATATATTAAAAATAGTGGAAAAATAAAAATAGGTAGACTCCAGTCAGCATTAGGAACAACATTAGGTAAGTCTGAACTGAAGTACCTTACAGGGTATAGCCAGAAATTGGTACGGCGTTCATAGTTTGTAATAATATATTACATGTCATCGTGGAAATATTAAGATTTCATTTGCGCCAAAAATTCTTGATTTCACTGGCGCGAAATTAATGGCAATTTTAATTACTCAGTTTAAGATTTTTTTTTTTACGCAGCCAGTAATGATTTCAATGTGAAATATACATTCCTGTACAAAGGTATCAAATATTTACAAATTTTGATAATTTAAAAAAAAATGCTTTTGTGTAAGAACAGTTTATTTTTTTCCTGATTAAGGTAATTCAAAGTGGATACCCCTTTAAAGAGAGGCCACCACATCCCAATTAACATATTTATCAATCAGAGAAATCAAGTGAGTCAGCTCCACATCACTTAGTAAGAAGAATAGAGTCTACAATGAATAACAAGGAAATAGCGCTAAGAGCATTCCTTGATATTGAACGAGCATTTGACCATTCTCCCTTTATTTCCATGATAACGTCCACCAGAAGACACGACATTAAGGACACATTATACACGTAGATACAGCACAATCAAATATTTTGGAGCAAACCACGAAGATATCGTAGCCGAAGGCTGCCCACAAGGAGAGATTTCATTCCTCTCCTGTGAAATTTGGTGGTCGATGAACTTCTAGTAAACATCCACGACCAAGTATTTTATACCCAGGGGAGAAGCATGGCCAAACCTTATCAGAATTATTGCAGGGAGCTCTGACTATAGCGGAGGAGTAGTGCACCAAGGAACACATTAGGAAGCTTGCAGAATTAAATTTACAAGATGCACACATAGTTCCTTGTTCCATAATTAGATGTTACAATTCTTTTTTGCAAGCAAAACAATCGGACGATCTGCTTTGAGTACCGGCAAAAAAATATTGCATTCTTGATCCGGCTATAAAAGTGTGCACACTAGAATATTAGAAATTGAACCGTTTTGAAAAGGTGATCATCGTAACCTGTGTTCTATAACACAATGAATTAATATCTTTGTCTACCATAAGACAGATAAATTACCATCAACGACAATACTAGGCAGATCACTCACGAAAAGCAAAAATAGCGAAGGACTCAAGACTGATCACTGAGATACCCCACATTTATCTTCTAAATCCTAGAATCTGAACTGTTTATATTAACTAACCGTAATCTGTCATTAAGATAAGATAACAGTCACTCATTTATCCTTCCCTTTAAACCATAATTCTGCATTTTCACTGTAATGCACCAAATCAAAAGCTTTAGACAAATAGAAAAACACAACAGTACATTTTTTGCTGCTATTCAATTTTCACGACAGCATTTCAGAAATAGCATAACTGCTGTTTTAGTTGATATTCTCTTTTGAAAACCATTCACTAGAAATATTAAATTTATTCAAAAAAGACTATTTCGCCATTTTAAAAATTTTACTATGGCTGACAAAATGAGCACAGGTCTATAGTTTGAAATCATCTTTTTTAGTGCATCCTTGGCAGTCTTCAGCGCATTCAGGAATATATATTGTCGTATATACACGTACGTCGTTTTTGGAAAATTAATAGTGGAGATCGGATTTTCCGCGAGAACGCCACGGGGTACGTTTCGATCGAAGGCGAACGACGTATACGAGCTGTGAATGACTTGCGTATCAGGATTTTTGTCATTTATGGTATGCGTTTGTCCTTGCATTAAGTGGTCCCCACTTTGAAGTGAAGCTTGGATGTCATTTAAAAATTGTTCCATTGGAGAAATTGAAGTGTTGGGATATAATTGAGCATTTTGATTTATTTGGGTCATGTCAGATTCATTACGAGTATGGAATCCTGTTATTTCTGGCGCGACCCCACGAGGGGCCGCGGAGGTCCCACCAAAACCACCCGGACAGCCTGAAATGCCACCCGCCTCATCAGACCGGAAAGAACTGTGAGAGAAGGGATTGGACATTTTTAAATAAATTATTTTTCCTCTTAATTGGAATGTTTTGTATAAAAAATACAAAAATCACGGAGGGCTGGGCTTTAATATACTTAATATATGAGAAAAATTAAGTATATGGAATTTGGGTTGAATGAGAACTTGGCCAATATTTACTTTATTTTGTTTTTTTTATTAGACGTGAGCTCTTATAGGATTTTTTGCGGTAGAAGTTTTTTGACTGGGACTCTTAAGTTTGGTGACGAAATTAAATGTAGTGTTGGGACTTGGGAATAAAATTTCTGAAATTCAATTTTCTCAAAAATTTTTGTTTTGGTGTTAAGCGCAAACTAAGGCACGTTTAGTGTTCTTAGATCCGTTAACGATGTCACTATCAGGTTATCTCTAATTTTCTCTTAATAGAAAATTATTTAAGTCGCAATCGGGAATGTCTAAATCGAGTATGTCGCTATCAGGTTTACTTTACGCAATTTTATTTCCGCAAATTATTATAGCGTAGAAGTAGGCGCGTGAATACTCTTTACATTAATTTCAAATAGTTTCCGCAAGAATTAAAAAAAATTGAAGTGGAAAGGTTTTTTTTTGAGAAGCTTATTGGAATTTTACTAAAATTTGAGTGTAACGGTTTTTATTTAACTGAAGCCTGAGTAAATGCTTCAAAAGACTTAGATACTCGTGCGCGTGTATAAAAAATTTGAGAGATCTGCGCTCTTTAAAAGACAATCAGATTCTGCTCTCGAATCGCGACATCGGGTGCAATTTATACTTTATCGACACTCCGCCGGGTCTTCCGAAAGGAACCGATCAGCGTTTAGCGTGGTCCGCCAAAGCTTTATGCCTGCGCCGCCGTCTGTGTCGGTGTCTATGCGCCGTTACCGCCGACAACGTGCAGTTTATTTCTTGAAATTTCAACCGTCTTTATACGTTTATTTTTATGAGTTTTTAGGTTCTTGTAGATAAAATTCTACTACATATATATATATATATATATATATATATATATATATATATATATATATATATATATATATATATATATATATATATTCGTTTATGAATAAATTAATCAAAAGGTTTAGTGGTTCGAGAAAATAACCTTTTATCTCTCTTATCATTTCAGGAGTAATGTTATCAAATTCAGCAGAGTTTCTATTTTTAGATTAGAAATGATTCTTAATAGTTCTTGTTAAGAAATACTACTCAGGAATATAGTTGATATTCAAATATATCAACAATATTTAAATTTAGATTGGCTTCGCATATAAATTTATATACAGGTGTGGAAAATCCAAAACAGAACCTCTAAAAAAAGGGAATATAACAGAAAGCGACGGACAACCCGTTTAGCCATGTTGAAGAAGTGAAATAAAGCATACTGTTGTATCGTAGCTTGTTTTCTGGTTTCCAGCAAAGATGGTTAGCGGGGTCGTCAGGACGCAGTGGGTTGAAAGCACGGATTTAATATTAAAAATAAAAATCGGATCCAACATAGCAGACTGAATCTTTAAAATCATGAAAATAAATTCGAAAAATGTCTGATGTGGTTTAATAGCTGCTAAATACGTTGATTTTTGTGCATCTTTAGATAGTTTACCTATAGGTAATATTGCAAATGCTATAATGTCTGGTCAATGGAGTAAGTAATTTGTGGATTTCTGTTGGCATGTTGTACCAAGAATATCCTTTGAAGAATAATCTTGCTGTTTGAAGCTTGTTTTCCCAAATCTTCTCTATTGCAGTTTAATGTCCGCTTCCAATAGTTTGCAAAATGACGGAAAACCGGAGGATCAGTTTTCGCTATACGCTTGTTATAATGGCTGTAGCTTGAAATACTCTGTATTTAGTGGGACACAGTATCAATGTTGTTGAACTTAGATATTGTTTAGCAGAGGTAACAACGTTGGACCGATTTCGCTCCAGCCAAAGCATTCACCTAGCCGTCTATCATCGTCATAGATAAGTTGTGCTGTTCTGAAGCTTGGGTGGCAAAGAGAACTCTTTTATACGGTGCAAGTTGTCTGGTTTGCGTTCATAATTTTCTATTTTCGTTAAAGACTTTTGTTCGGTTTTCTTAATAAATTCAAATTTCAGAGGGCCGCAATTCTTAGTAGACGAGGGTTTGGAATTGTATAACACAATCTGTTCTTGTTGAGTTTGCGTGTTAATACCTGCTAATTGAAGTGGAATGAGAGAGGTTAGGAACAAGTTTGTATCAGAAGTATTCGAATCAGTGAATTTTATTTTTTACTGGCTCTGACCTGACGCTCCATCGAAGCCCCATTTGCAAATGAAACTCATATCTACAAATCTAATTTATCGATTTGTTCAAGGACGTCTAATTAAAGCAATACAATTCGATCCACTCTATGGTCCAGTAAAAGCCTTGGAATTTAACCTCGGCTTTTGATTTAGTAAAAGTTAGATACTCGTCATGTGGATAACATGCTTTTTTTGTATTTTACACACCAGAGTACGGCAAAAATATATTACTGCCTTTCTATTTAGCCCAAATTTGTAATCGTTGATATTTGTTTCTCGACAATCCAATGTCAAATAGGAGAGCGGCGCAAAAATGTAACTGTGCGCGACGCAACAAGAACACTGTTGCCTTTAACCTGAGACGAAACTTTATAAAGAAAAGACTGGCCGTTCATATTACCGAGGTTTAATAGAAACGTTACTAAAGCCAACCTTCTATTTTAAATTTCTTAACTACAAATTATTTTTGGACCGTTTCTCAAATTCTAACCACTAAGCCCGTCTAACTTATTTCAGGTTAGTTCGGGACAGAGGATCGTAGGGAACGCCTACGCGCAATATAACCCCCGCTAACTTCCGTGCGACACGAAGACGAGCAGTACCTTGAAAGGAATGAGAGGGTGTATTTACTTTTCGTCTAAACTTATAACGTAATAAACGGAATTTGGAATATTTAATGACTATTTGATACGTTGATTGTTTTAAATACATCAAATAGTCGAAATACAAAAAAAATAGTTTTTGTTGGGCGTTAAGCGTAGAGAAAATTTATATTTCTGTTACAAAATAAACATTTATTCTAATAAAAATACTAGTGAAACGCAAAGATATTTTCTAAGTAAATAAGCTAATAGACTACTTAAAATTAAAACTCATTTTCAAAAATAAACTTTTATTCTGGTAAAAAATAAAAGTAACACGTTCAGTAATTGTAAATAAATACACAAATAATTAAATTCAATTTAAATCAACAAAAACACCTAAAAGTCTACAAGAGGTGTTCAAACAGGCCTCCACTTTGAGCGAGACAATAACCCAGTTTATTATAAAATACTGTTCGCGTATTTACCAAAACGTCAGGGGTTATATCCCTATTAGCCCTTTCTATCATGTCCTTGCAAAACACCATTAATGTTTCCTGATTTTTCGGAAAAATTTCTTGAGTTATTTGTAATTTGTAACAGCGATATTTGTTCCGCTTTAAAATATTCCGAAATGTTCGAGAGTTCATATCAAGTTCTTCAGCAATTACGGTACTATTATGAGGAAAATTAGTTTCTGCTAAACTACAAAAGTCAGTCTCCCGATTTGCTGGTTCTTTAGTAATTTGAAGAACCGGTTGCTCCTCATAATTATCAGTGCATTTTTTACAATTTTCTAGACAACCGGTTGTGTAAAATTTTTTAATAATTTCCGAAATTTTAATTTTCAAGGAACAGGATGATTTTCGCACGTAAATGCAAATCTGCCGATTATTTACCAGAATAGTAGCACTTAATAATCTGCTCTTTTTGTTCCGTGGAATAAACTATCATTGTAACAAAAAAATTTGGCGCGAAACACGGTACTTACGCTTCGACGGCCTGAATGAAAGCAAGTAATTTGGAATCCTCTTGTTGTGCTAGGGCGTGGCGTATGCTGCCGCCCGCTCTCACCCCGCCAGCATTGTATTACTCCTCACCATAGGGTCAATTTGGTAATTTACACGTATGTCGATGCTCACGACTGTCTCCTTCTGATTTGATGAATTATAGTATTTTCTTTATCTTACTTAAGAAATATATATATATATATATATATATATATATATATATATATATATATATATAGGGTGTCCAAGATAAGGATCCTAAGCATGGGGATCTCGGAAACAGTTGGAGATACGAGGTCGGTTAAATTAGAGAAAAGTTGCGCAATTTAGTGCTAAATTAAACGCAGTTAAAAAAATTTAAAAATTTCAAACACTTCCGGAGATTTCCGGAAAAAAACGAAATTTGGCAAAATCGTTTTTAATTTTTGCAAGCTTTATTTAAAGAGATATCAGAAAATAAAAGGTAGATTCTCATTGCCACTTTTTATTTTTTATAATATGGTCTAAACAAAATTTAAATCCGACGTTTCGTTTCTGAGATACCATCATGAACTTTCATTTTTTATATGGAACAAAAAAAAGTATCCCATGTATTTGATAGCATTTTTTATTACAAATTCAACGATGTATCACCCTTGCATATCGAATACGTAGTTCAAATACTTTCCATAAGAGCTCCATGAGAGCGAGAGAGAAAGGTATATTAGTTTTATAAAAGCCAATGAACTACACACTTGATATGCAAGTGTGATACACCGTTGAATTTGTAATAAAAAATGCTATCAAATACATGGGATACTTTTTTTTGTTCCATATAAAAAATGAAAGTTCATGATGGTATCTCAGAAACGAAACGTCGGATTTAAATTTTGTTTAGACCAAATTATAAAAAATAAAAAGTGGCAAGAAGAATCTACCTTTTATTTTTTGATATCTCTTTAAATAAAGCCTACAAAAATTAAAAACGATTTTGCCAAAATTCGGCTTTTTCCGGAAATCTCCGAAAGTATTTTGAATTTTTAAAATTTTTAAATTGCGTTTAATTTAGCACTAAATTGCGCAACTTTTCTCTAATTTAACCGACCTCGTATCTCCAACTGTTTCCGAGATCCCCATGGTTAGGATCCTTATCTTGGACACCCTGTATATATATATATATATATATATATATATATATATATATATTTATATATATATATATATATATATATATATATATATATATATATATATATATTTGAAGAATAACATTAGCACAGATATAAATTTAACGATACTATTATTTTTACCCATTATGGATAAAAAAATACACCGAGCATTCTTACTTTTCCGAATAAACAAAATCTCGACATTCAAAAGCCCCTCATTCCTCAGCCACATTCCGCCTTCTCTCAAGGCTGTTACACTTTTTCAAATCCGCCAATTTAAGTAAAATAAAACCTCGATAAAACAACCCTATAAAAGGTGTGAATTACTATTAAGCGAAAAATTTATTGCCTCTGCCAGATGCAAAGTGTATCAGTTTATTTTAATAAGTCCATTAAATAAGTTTTTCTTTGTCGAAACAACATAAAGATATAAGTATATCCTTCAAGATTCAAGTCAATTAAAAATGAGTAAATGGGAGAAATAAAACCGAAGGATTTATGGCAATAAAATAATTAGACAAATTTATGGGATAAGAGGTGCTTTAACAAATTGTTTCGATAAATAAAATTATTTACGAGTGCAATGATTTAATATCTCAGATAATGATGATGATGATGAATGGATTTCTAAGTAAGAAGTTATTCGGATTTTTTATTATTTGCTTGATACTCTATTTTAATTATAAATCTTATATCGAGTGTCCGGTAAGTATAGGTTAAACTCTAGTTTTCATATATTTTTTTTTCTTTAGGTGACCCATAACGGAGCAGGCGCAGATCCAAGGGGGGGGCGGTGGGGGGCGATCGCCCCCCCCCCCCAAGAGCTTTGAGTTTAGGTAAATGCACCCTATTTTTCCTCTTATAATATAGTTTATTCAAGAACTAGAGAGAGTAATAAATCATTTTTTACCCTTTTTCTCTTCGCAAACTACCTGTGTTCTTTAGTCCGGTGTTTTTAGCAAAATTTGTTAGACACATATATATTTCATAGGAATGGGTTAGAAATACTGGTCTATAATAATAGACTAAAACGTAGGATTATTCTCTCAAAAAATTCTAAGTTATAATTTAAATACTTACAAAATATCTATTGTCAAAAATACAAAAAGTTAAACATATATAAAAAATAAATTCGTCCATATAATAATAAAATATTTTTGGGGCTATCGGTCATTTTATTATTAAATAAAAACATTTTTAGGGTATTTGACGTTTCAGTTTATCTATTTTTTAAACCATCTGCAGAATTACAATTAAACACTAAAAAGGGATTCAAATGTAATTACTTTTTTTTTTATGTTGTAATTAAACTTAGACCTACTTATTTTTATTTCTATTGTACTGATATCTTAATTTAATTTACTTTTATATATGGAAATACAATAGCCCCAAAAAATAAGATAAGCATGTTAATTCTACACGTTTAAGAAAAAGACACAAACACAATAATAAAATAATTAAAAACTTACGGCTAATTAGAATTAAATATATATAAAATTAAAGAGTGGGACACACTAAAATAAAAATATATAAAAAAATAAAAAACATAAAAACAACATTAAACAATAAAATACAACAAAACCAAAAATGTAAATAATAAATTGTGTTTACACTAGTAAACATTACGTATCTAATTCCTCTCTCTCACCGACTATGAGATCGAGTTCTCACATTTTGTTTTATTTTTTTATTATATGGATTTTTCCCAATTTTCCGCAGTAACTTTATTCAAAAAAATCTTTCAAAAGTTTAGTTAAATTACTATTTTTATTAATTGTGTTATTTCTAGCAACTCTACCTTTTACTTGAGAGAGATATTTACGTCTCCAACGGACAGTTTCCGGACGATTTATAAGAACAGATTTTCTATCTGGTTTTTCCCAGAAAAAGTTAAGTTCTCTGATCAATTTCCAGAGATCAGTTCTTTTAATTTCAGGTAAATCGCAATCTTTAATGATTTTGGTTAGAATTTTGTAGATGATTGAGATCTGCTTCTCATAATAAAATGTATATACAACCCCTTTAATTGCAGTTTTCATCCCTTCTTCCAATGAGGTTTTTCGTTTGCCTGTGATCGGATGTGGCTTGGGAGTACTAACAATTCCAGTCGTTTTTTCTCCCTCAGTATTCGGTACATAGTAGATTTTCCAACTCCTGTCATGTTGGAACATATCTCAACAGAGCTTTTAACATTATTATCTAGATATAGATCTTAAGACATCATAAACATTCATCGTAATAAGTTTTTCGTTGAGGAAAAAATGTCCTGGTTTAACGATTTTGGAATAAATATAGAGGTGAAAGCCATATCTTTTGGGTATCTCACTAATCTCAAATAATATATAAAAACAAGCGCAAACAAGATAAATCACTAAGAAAAAACTGTAAGTTGTACTTTGCTTACTGACAGAAATTAAATTAAACTATCAGAAATTCTATGTTGAAGTAAATTTATAAAATATATTTAAATATAATGAAATATAATTAGATTTACGGCAGCTCTCAGTTACCTGCGGCACTGGAGCAGGTACGTTAGAGGTTTCGGTAACAGTTTTATTACTTTCTCTAGTTCTTGAATAGAGTATAGGAGTCTGTATGCTTGCGATCGCCCCCCACCCCTCACAAAAGCTTTGAGTTCAGGAAAATAAAACCGATTCTGCTTTCTTTATTAGGAATGTGGAACCCATTCTGCCTTTTATATTAGGAATGAGTATGCTGCTTGCACCCCCCCCCCCCCCCCGTTGACAACTTGTTTTTCTTGCCATACTGTACTTTTGTGATATCACCGCCCCCCCCCCCAAAGAGAGAGGCTGGATCCGCCCCTGTAACGGAGATGTCGAGCACAAAAGTGAGTACAATTACAAGCAGCAAATGAGTTACAGTTTGGGAGGTAGCCTTTGAGTAGACTTGTATTTTAATTAAATTGTGACATGTTATACGGATGGTAAGAAAACCCAAGAGATGGCGCACGAGGCATAGAAATACACTGCCCATCAATCACTTTTGCCATGTCTACGTGTAAACAAGTAGAACTTCAAAGTTCTGTATTTCAGTGAGGAATCATTGCATAACAATTCTGAAATAAGCATTTAAAAGCTCTTTGCGAGTACTTGCAGATGACATAAAGTGTAAGTCGATTTTTAATTTTTTAAAGATTTTAATCGAGAATAAAAAAATAAAAAAAAAATCTTTTTCGACTTTATTAAATTCAGCGCCATTTTTGTAAAAAAGTTTGTGAGAAAATTCTGATCAGACTGTTTTTTAGAGTTTTCCAAGAGGTGTAAATTACTTTTTAAACTTTGACCCAAGTGCATTTTTGACCAGAATGCGAAAAAAAAATTACTTTTATTCAATGTTTTGTATTTTCTTAACTGAACTAGATAGAGAAAAATTTCTAAGAGAAAAAATACCTATTTTTACATGAATGAGCTTCATTTGTTTTTTTAATTTTTTTTTTGATTTTTCAATTTTTTTGAAAATAAAAACGATAATATGCTGTTTATGACTGTTCAAATTACCAACGCGTAATTTTTGGATACTTTTTCAAATGTTTTTACATGAAAAATATTCAATTAATTCCTTTTTTATGTTTAGTTTAGTTGTAAACAGTTAATTATATGATAAATAATTAAAAATTGGAAATCACGTAAAGAAACCAATTTATTTTAATTATTTTACAAATTAGGTAGAAATATAAATATTATGAATATATATATATATATATATATATATATATATATATATATATATATATATATATATATATATATATATATATATATGTTTATGCGGATTTCACGGATTCCTCCGTGTGAGATGCAATAGCAGTGGATATATCCACATTATGCCGTTGTAGTGCTGAAATCACATTCAGCAAACGTACAACTATATGCAGCTCCGCGTATGAATGAAGTAAAATGCGAACAGTAAATGCAAACTTCTCTCCATCATATCCTTTCTGTGTTAGAGGTTGCACAGTTAGAACAAATTGTTATAAAACGCAATTTATCCTATTCCACCACCATCGAGATGATGGTCTACCTGTACCACCATACCGATCTGTCCTTTGCACAGCCAGGTGCATGTCGGTACCCTGATGAGTCTAGTAGAGACGAAACATGTATCTCTGCAGTATCACTGTGGCGGGGAGGGTAAGTTTTGACTTTCTTCTCGGTATGGTGGTACAGGTAGACCATCATCTCGATGGTGGTGGAATAGGATAAATTGCGTTTTATAACAATTTGTTCTAACTGTGCAACCTCTAACACAGAAAGGATATGATGGAGAGAAGTTTGCATTTACTGTTCGCATTTTACTTCATTCATACGCGGAGCTGCATATAGTTGTACGTTTGCTGAATGTGATTTCAGCACTACAACGGCATAATGTGGATATATCCACTGCTATTGCATCTCACACGGAGGAATCCGTGAAATCCGCATAAACATATATATATATATATATATATATATATATATATATATATATATATATATATATATATATATATATATATATATATATATATATATATATATATACAAGGTGATTCAAAAATCGATCACGAAACTTAAGGGGGTGATTCTACTTGACAAAATAAGGGTAGAGCTTCATATAATTTTTTTTTCAAAATGTCATTCGTTTTCGAGTTACAAGCCGTCCAAGTTCAAGTTTTTATTTTTTGTTTTTTGAATTACTCGCTTACAGGAAAACCGATTTGACTAATATTTTAAAGATAGGCTAAGTCTTCTGCGCTTCATCATTTTAGTAACAATTCACATTGATTGTTTGCCGCTAGAGGGCACTTTACCTACATTGAAAATTGTTTTTTTGTCATAATTTTTTAGTGTTGACAGCTACAGTAGTTTTTGGCATAATTTCTGAAAGACTGATGCCAGGCCTTTAAAAAAGGTGCTCTTTATTTACATCGCTAAACCCAACGGTTTAGACGTAAATCACCCTTAAAAATTAAGTGGTAAATTTACTTTTCTCATTTCATTACCACCAGCTACCAGGTAAATAGCTATCAAAGTATACTAGAGCTGTCAGTTTAACATCAAATAAATTCGCTTTTTAAACTATTTAATTTATAATCTTATAATAACTAATAATGGCTAATCAGTAAATATTCATATTATGGATTATTGCGATATACATTTAATTGATAAAAATTAATGAAACAGTACTAAACAAACTAAAAAAGATTCTCAAAATGTCCCCCATTTTCTTCCATACATTTCCTAACACTCTTCAAAAAATGTCGCCTAACTCGATGAAAAATTCCTGGTGTTTCTTTAATAATTTGGCACTTTTCGATTATCCTGAAGCGAAGATCCTCGACGTTGATTACTGGAATATCGTACACCAATTGTTTCAAATGACCCCAAAAGAAAAAATCCATAGGATTAAGGTCTGGTGACCTCGCTGCCCATGCCAATGGTCCACTTCGTCCTATCCATCGCTCAGGATACGTTGCATTCAAATACTGTCGGACACGTATACTAAAGTGGGGCGGAGCTCCGTCTTGGAGGATCCACATGTTGGCCCTTACTTCCAATGGCACATCTTCCAGATACAATGGGAGACGATTTTGGATAAAATCTAAGTATACGTCACCAGTTAATGGGCCATCAAAGAAATGAGGACCAATAAGGTAATCTCCTATTATCCCTGCCCACACATTTAGTGAAAATCTACGCTGATGTTTCGTTTCTACCACATTGTTTGGGTTCTCGTAAGCATATGTGTGGATGTTGTGTAGATTTGTTATGCCATCACGAGTGAAACCAGCTTCGTCAATGAATAATATGACGCCAATTAATCGATTATCGTGTTCATACTTAGCTAGGATCTGATTGCACATTTCCAACCGTCTCGGCCGATCATCGTCATAAAGAGCCTGCACCTTTTTTGAATGAAACGGGTAGAGTTGTTCTTCTCTTAGTATCCTCCATGAACTAGCCTGACAGAGCCGCACTTCATTCCCAATTTTTCTAGTACTAATACCCGGATTATCTTCAATAATTTCAAGCACTCTTTCTTCTTGTTGCACGTTTCTAGCAGTTCTAGGTCTTCCCCTATTTCCATTATAACTTTTAAAGGAACCACATTCCGCAAGCCTCCTGTGCACACTGGAAAATGTTTGAGCATGAGGGATATTTCTTTCCGGATAACTCTCCATATAATATCTTCTTGCCAACTCTGCATTACTATTTGCTTTTCCATAACAAAAATGGATATCACAATATTCGATATTTGAATATTGGTGATTAGCCATTATTAGTTATTTTAAGATTATAAATTAAATAGTTTAAAAAGCGAATTTATTTGATGTTAAACTGACAGCTCTAGTATACTTTGATAGCTATTTACCTGGTAGCTGGTGGTAATGAAATGAGAAAAGTAAATTTACCACTTAATTTTTAAGGGTGATTTACGTCTAAACCGTTGGGTTTAGCGATGTAAATAAAGAGCACCATTTTTAAAGGCCTGGCATCAGTCTTTCAGAAATTATGCCAAAAACTACTGTAGCTGTCAACACTAAAAAATTATGACAAAAAAACAATTTTCAATGTAGGTAAAGTGCCCTCTAGCGGCAAACAATCAATGTGAATTGTTACTAAAATGATGAAGCGCAGAAGACTTAGTCTATCTTTCAAATATTAGTCAAATCGGTTTTCCTGTAAGCGAGTAATTCAAAAAACAATAAATAAAAACTTGAACTTGGACGGCTTGTAACTCGAAAACGAATGACATTTTGAAAAAAAATTATATGAAGCTCTACCCTTATTTTGTCAAGTAGAATCACCCCCTTAAGTTTCGTGATCGATTTTTGAATCACCCTGTATATATATATATATATATATATATATATATATATATATATAAAATGAAATTTAAAAATGTTATGAGGTAAACAGTAATATCAAAAATTTTTATAAAAAAACAATATCATAGTTTGATATAATCGTGGAATTCTATGTATGAGCAAATCTAAAGTTGTAGCTTTCATATTTTTCCATTCCTGTTGCAAAATACGCCAGAGTTCAGTTTTCGATTTAGGGCGAACTTTTTTCACTGCTCTATCAAGTTCTTCCCACAACAACTCAATAGGATTAAGGTGGGGTGATTGCGATGGCCATTCCATTGCTTTTAATTGTCTTCGTTTTTCTAACGATTTTAAATAATCTCTACATAGTGTTGACGAGTGTTTCGGGTCATTGTCGTGTTGAAATATAAATTTAGACTGAAGCAAACGTCTGCCAGATGCAATTACATTTTCTTTTAAAATTTTTTTATAATCTTGTTTCTTCATAGTACCTTCAACTTTTATGACATCGTCAACCTTTGACCCTGCAAAGCATCCCCACACCATTACCGAACCTCCACCGTGTTTAACAGTAGGTACAATAATACAGTCACTTATAAAATTTTCACCTGTTCTTCTTCTCACAAAAATTTTTCTTTTAGACCCAAAAAGTTCAAATTTAGATTTATCAGACCAAAGTACTTTCTTTCAATCTTCTATGGTCCAATGTTTATAACTTTTAGCCCATTTGAGCATCTTATCGTTTTTATTTTCAAAAAACTTAAAAAATCAAAAAAAAAATTAAAAATTTTAAAAAATTAAATATTTCGGAACTAATGAAGGTCATTCTGCATATAAACAAGCATTTTTTCTCTTTGAACTTTTTCTCTATCAAGTTCAGTTAAGAATATATAAAACATTTTTCGTAAGAAGGGCCGTATTTTGGTCAAAATGCACTTAGATTAAACTTTAAAAAAGTAATTTAAACCTCTTGGAAAATTCTAAAAACTGTCTGATCAGAATTTTCTCACAAACTTTTTTACCAAAATAACGCTGAATTTAATAAAGTCGAAATTTTTTTTTTTAATTTTTTTCATTCTCGACTAAAACCTTTAAAAAAATAAACGGACAGTTTCCGGACGATCTATAAGAACAGATTTTTTATCTGGTTTTTCCCAGCAAAAATTAAGTTCTTTGAGCAACTTTCAGAGTTCACTTCTTTTATTTTCAGGTAAATCGCGATCATCATTGATTTTAGTTAGAATTTTGTCGACGGTTGGGATCTGCTTCTCATAATAAAATGTATGTACAACTTCTGTTATTGCAGTTTTCGTCTCTTCTTCCAACGAGGTTTTTCGTCTGCCGGTGGAAACCATATCTTTTGGGTATCTCACTAATCTCAAATAAGTACAAACAAGATAAATCACAAAGGACACACTGTTAGGTGTACTTGGCTCACTGAGAGAAATTAAATTGAACTATCAGAAATTTTATTGTTGCAGTAGATTTATAAAAGTTTATAATATTTAAATATAATTAGATTTACGGCAGTCCTCAGTTACCTGCGGCACTGGAGCAGGTACGTTGGAGGTTTCGGTTACAGTTTTATTACTCTCTCTAGTTCTTGAATAGAGTATAGGAATGTGTATGCTTGCAATCGCCCCCTCCCCCTCCCAACAGCTTTGAGTTCAGGGAAACAAAACCGATTCTGCTTTCTTTATTAGGAATGTGTATGCTGCTGGCATCCCCCCTCTGTCGGCAACTTGTTTTTTTTTTGTGATCACCCCCCTCTCTAAGAGCTTCAAATTGAGAAAAATAGACCCGACCCTGCCTTTTACACAAAAAATGGGAATGTTACTAGTGTCCTCCCCCCTGGCGACACCCTGTTTTCGCTTGCCATATTGTACTTTTGTGATAATACCGCCCCTCCCCCACAGAGGGAGGCTGGATCCGCCCCTGTGTTGGATTAAGATTTTTTTCCATTAATCCATCTTTGCTGATTCTGTGCCAGATATATCCACTTTGTTACAATCATCGCATCATCTCATTTTGAGCTGCCAGTCTAGAATTTTTTGGTTCCTCTACCATCCTCGCAAAGAGACCTGTACAGTTTTATTCAGGCAACAAATTTTCTGAAAAACATCTGCGACTTTTTGTTGGGCACTTTATCTCTTAGTGTAGTACTATGGTTCTTCGTACCACATTAAATTTTCATCGAATTTCCATACGTTAATACTAGCAGGACACGTTGATTTAATAACGTTCATAGCAAAAAGAAATTGACTTGTTCAGTTAAACCTGTTATTCATATGTTATTCGACTCTACAAATTTTTCTTTGAACATTTAGCGGAAGATATTTATTTAATATAACATTAATCCAAGAAAACATTCCTCCGTATCTTGCCGAAGAACAAAGCAACGATACCCACCGTAATAATTAAACTTAAAATATTTCTCTTTGTTCTATCTGCGGCATTTATAGGAATTTTAAGAAGTCTTTAAAGAAAAACTTCCTCATTTATTTAGACACTTCAAAAGCCGAGATGCAATTCCATTACCAATAAAAGAAGAAAATTTTCAAGGTTCTGTACTTTAAGTCCAATTGGTTGTGGATTTTATTGAGAATCGTTATTTGAATAAATTATTATTAGTTTATTTTTTAATAATTAACTCTGTCAAAGATTTGTAATAATAATCTACAGAGTAAACATAAAAAGTCTTTTCAGAGCCTTATTAATTTTTCTACTTGTAAAAAATATACAGCAAATCTAGTCTATATATATATATATATATATATATATGATATATATATATATATATATATATATATATATATATATATATATATTGTATAGATAAATGATAAAAACCCAATATTGTTTTGAGATTACAAGATAAAAACAATACATAGAAAGATTAAAATCAAAAATTGATACTTAATAAATTAGTAACCACAGTGTAGATTAAAATATTAAATAGAATTAAATATAGTTTAAGGTATTTTTTTTTAAATATGGAATAGATAATTAGGAATAGTTTTAAGAATAACTAAATAGTGACCAAAATGCTGGTCTAAGCAGATAATTTTCGAACTGTTTGTTTTAGCAAAGTCTTGATTTAGTTTCCTCTTTATAGACATAAGTTCAATAAAACTGTGTTAAAATATATTCAACAAGAAAGAGGAAACATTATTGTAAATTAATATATTGTTAATTTGTTCTATAAGTGAGTGAGTGCGTTAGAGAAACTAAGAATCAAGTGTTACTCATTTATTTTGGTTCTAAAATAAACAATCACATTGACACTAAAAGTGCGTGAAGTTTACTATCAGTGCGGATATCGAGAAAATAAAATACTGTGATAAGTGAAAATATTCATTAGTGTTCAGTTTATAACAAGAATGTAATAGTTTTAAGGTTTATTAAACAAAATATGGGAAAATTTAAACCATGTATGGTACATTTCTGAAAAATATAAGACAGATTTATCTATTTTATCTAGATTATAACATAGATTTAAGTTTTTAGTAAGCAAATATAAGATTAAAATGTCCAGAAAATATTATTTAATACATAGATAATTATATCCGAGGCAATAATAAACAGTTTAGAGTTTTTTCGAACAAAAATAGAGTCAAATAGTCATAAATTTCTATGTGCAAGCCGTTTATTTTCATCAATTTTAATATATAAATAGTATGCCAAAGTAGTTCTAATGTATATCAAAGTGTCGACAAAGCTCTAAAGTTTATTTTGGGTAAGTGCAATAATGCTCAACGATAGAATTTTGGTCCATATATTCATCAAAACATATAAAATTCCCGTAAAAATTAATCAAATTAAAAAGCTTTCATAAATCGCAATTTTTCAAGTTGGTAATATTTATCAAGTAAACTGATGTCACAAATCTGACCAATCAGGTTGGAGACGATTCAAATGTTTCGGAATCTTTTAAATAGCCGAAGCGTAGGAATTTCGTCAGAGTTGAAATAATCCAGTTGCTAAAAGCATCACGTCTTGAGAGCTCCCGAAATTTTACCATAACCTCAAATTTTTATTTACCTACGTCATTAAAACAAAAGTGAAATATTTAGTTTTGTTTTATTTTAAGGAGGTTATGTGCTTGTTTTGATAAGTAAACAAGTTTAGTATTTGATAAAATTAAATAAAAGTATAGAAGTTTGTCCTACGAATTATATAATCAACTCTCAAATAACAATAGGTTCGGGAAATAGCGTTTTGGAAAATACAAGAAAATTAAGTGATATATTTTTAAAGAAGAAAATATTTGTTCGAGTTTTGTGAAAAATATTTGTAATTTTCCTTACTTGATAGGAAACTTTTACAGAATATTTTGGGATATATAAAAGATTTCTTGAAGAAGAAAGCGAGTAAATCAATATACTGGGATTATGTTTATGAAATTGGACCAAGGTACAGAAAATAAAACTAAGGTATAGAAAATAAAACCAAGGTACAGAAAACAACACCAAAGGTGTTTATAATAGTCTAAGAAGCTGAATGCTATTAATTGTTTGTAGAAAATAAAATAAAAAAAAAACACTAGCATCAATAATAGTGTGAGTTTTAACAAGACAAAAATAAAATTATACTAATGAATGGTAGCTTGTCAAACTAACCTGATAATAAATAGATAACATTAACCATCAGTAGTAGGTGTCATTATAATAATAAATAACCACTTATATCACGTCACAGCGAACAAAAATTTTTAAAATAAAACGAAATTTTGAGAAATTAAATACGTTTAAACGATTAAATTGCAGTAACGCCATCTAGTAGTAGGTTGCAAAATTGAAATAATAAAACGTTGCCAAGGTGTGATGCAGGTTGTTGTAAAGGGAAAATGCATGGCAAATATAAATAAATAAATGATAAATTGATAAGAAGCATAGTTGCATTAAATTTTATGGTATTGTTCTCATAATTTCATCCAAAATTGTTGAAAATTGTCCTATATTTATGAATTTTTGAATAAAATATTTATATTATGTTTTTAATCTGTTTGTGTATTCATTATTTGGGTATGATCTTTTAAAACAACTGAATTCACCTGAGAAGAGGGTAAAATTAACAGTTAGGAACATTGCATCTCACACAGAGGAATCCGTGAAAGTCGCATAAACATATATACGCCATCCGGCGGGAGGTCGGCGAAGCCGCGTTCAGTATTTGCATGCCTCCTTCCGATCTGTCCTTTGCACAGCCAGGTATATGTTGGTACCCCGATGACTCTAGTAGAGACGAAACATGTACCTCTGCCATATCACTGTAGCGGGGAGGGTAAGTTTTTGACTTTCTTCTCGATATGGTGGTACAGGTAGGCCATCATCTCGATGGTGGTGTAATAGGATGAATTGTGTTCTGTAGCAATTCATTCAAACTGTGCAACCTCTAACACGGAAAGGATATGATGGAACGAAGTTTGCAATTACTGTTCGCATTTTACTTTATATATATATATATATATATATATATATATATATATATATATATATATATATATATATATATATATATATTGAGTTATTTTGTGCGGTTGGAGGTATAACGTGCTGGGTGTGAAATCAAGATCTTTTGATGTTGATGGCATATCTTCTTCTTGACAAATGGTTTTGTCATTATTATCTGATGCGTTAGTGAATGTTTCTGGGAGTTCTGGAATAGGAAGTTCGTCTGTATGAGGCACAGGTCTCATGGCAGATGATATATTTGGATAGTTGACAACCTAACTTTTCTTCTTGGATACGTCTGTGCTTTGCCCAATTCGCGATATGACACAGAAGTAGCAATCATTAACGATTTGAAGGTTCTCTACAGATCATTGGGACAGCAAACCACATAGATCGTTTTTTACTATTTAACCAAATTTTCGGACTTGAAGCGCATGCGTTACAGCAGATATGGGGCGCCCACTGTTTGTCTTGATCCCCAATAGTGCAACCGAAATAAAGCTGATATGCCTTTTTTATCAACGGGATAATAGACTGCTTCTGAGATGCAAAAGTCCCCTCACCACAAACGTAACCGAAGTAATCTGGATTGTTTACTATCGCAACGTCGGTATCTGAATTGCGTACCTGTTCTAAGGGTATGTCGGTGCCATTATCTGATACGATCGCCGCTAAATTTGACATAACATCTGCGCTAGTAACCGTTTCTGATGAGTTGCTCCACCAGGAGTTGTCTCTTTTGGTTGTGTTTCGTGAAGCCTAAATGCTGATGCTTCTGGGTTAGCTGGCATTAGGTTAAACTCTAGGCTACTATCATCGATGAATCCCGGAAATTGCCTAAACTTCGCATCAAAGGATGACGTACGCACAAGGTTAGTTTGGAAACTTTGGAACATCAGACGTTGTTCCGGAAATTGAAAGGTAGGGTATCGTACAGGCGGTGCCGGAGAGGACCCACCATAACCGCCCGACCCGGTGAAAAGCCAAGCCGTCTCACCTTTCTTGATGTTTGTCGAGGGCACCTGAGGAAGATGAGCCATGCTCTTAAATTTGGAAAAAAGAAAAACTTTTATGCCGAAATTTAAAAAGGGGCTATGGAGTTGTGCGTTTGGGAAGCGAGCGTAGATGCTCAAGATGACTTAAGAATAAAATGAAAATAATTTAAGTTTTTTATAAGAGTTCAGGGTTTATACTAATTATTTTGTGAAAAAATAATTAGTATAATGTAAAAATATAATATATATATTATATTAATGTAAAATTTTAAAAATGCGCAAGAAAAGTTTGAGTAACTGAACTTAGACGCAATTTTATAAATTTTCAAAGTCGAAAAAAGTAAAGGTAACAGATCCGATTTTTTTAAGAAGCAGATAAAAATTAGATTTGCACGAAAAACTAATAAAGGGGATTCCGCAAGTAAATTTGGAAAATTTAACTTGCGTAATGTCTCTGGAGGGTAAGGTTTTTCAATCTAATTTTTTTACGATTTTCACCGAAAACTTAGAATGTCTTTAACGTTAAATTTCCGCAAAAAATCTTCTTAGTTTTTCTTCTTAATCTTCTGACTGAAAGAGAAAATTTTATTTTGTTTGTTGAGTATTGGAAAATCAATTTAGAGTAGTTACGCGATCTTTATGACGGTGATCCGAGATTGCAACACCAGTTCGCGTATATAATCACGAATATCGCCCGTCTTTCGAACTGTAGTGTACCAGGCTCTGGGAAATAAAACCTATCTTACCTAGACACTATTTATTTTTATCCAGAGGACTCCCGATATACCGTATTTAAACCGATTTTCTTGCAACAGGTTTATGATTTTTAAAGTCTTCAGGCGCCCCAGCCTTTGGCAATTACCCGGGTAAAAGCTACTAGTTCGTCCAGGGGCCTCGGAGGTACTTTATTTTAAATAATTTTAAAAACCACTATCACTTTCAGCAACGCAGCCCTCTAAAAGGTCGTCGATATTGCAACCTCTTCTTGGCTGTTCAGCCGTCCTAAAAGAGATGAAAGTTAACTACTTCTTAAGGCAACTCCGTTACTCCCCTTGAATATTCTCTTTCCTTAGATCTGATCTGCTACTCGTTTAATACAACTTCAGTTCTGCTACTACTCTCGATTCCGTATATAATCTGACGGTTACTTTGCTTTCTGGGAAGTCACGTCCCAAAATCAGGTGATGTGCCGACAAAGTAACGTGATATTCAAGCGCAAATTTGAACGTTAAATTTAGGCAGATAAGAAAAACAATTTACAATTGTTTTTTCCGCTGTTCTGTTTTTTTTTAAACGTACATTTTCAACATTACACAGGTTCGAGACATCTCGATTATTCGATTCGACTTTCTAACTTCGACTGACCAACCCCTCCGCTTTGTAACTGTTTATATACCCTAATACGACTTCTACATTTTTAGAGAATATTCGAGAATTTTCTATTCAATTCCATAATATTCATAATAGTGGCGTTTGTCATTTGTTTATATAGAGGGGCTGTTCAGTACAAAGGAGATATAAAACTCGATTTACATGGGTTTAAATGGGTATCTCCCTTATTTTAAGCCCTAAACGGTTGGGACTCCGATTATGGGGGTCATCCCTGGAGATCTCCCATGCGATGTTGCCAAGTTGCCCAAAAATTATTTTTTTTTTCCTGGGAAAACGTATGTTTGGCAATGTGACACCCCTCTATTGATATAACAATACAAATATACCACGTGTATTCTTGCGGTTATATTATTAATATAAAGAGAGACAAGACATCACATATCTCTAAAACTTGAATTAATATTAAAAAGATAAGTTTAGTTTCGGTTTTTGCATACCAAAATGGTACAATTTGGTCGATTTTATTTTGAATACATTTTGGCTGTTCTCCAGTGTTATAGAGATTTCATACAAAAGTGTTGAAAAATGAACACCCTGTACAAGGTTCACCCATTTTGAATATGTGCTTAATGAAACGCAAAAAAGCTGTAAATACCAGACATATTTGCTAACTCAACCACACATCAGAGATTAACATCGCAGATTAGAATTTAGCAACATGGCTGCAAAAATGCACCTAAATTAATTATTACCACAATTTATATAAGGACAAAATTTAGCATATAAAACAAACCTACACGACAATAAAAAGCGAAAAAATTCCGAACGGCTGCGACATTTACAATCGAAATGAATGCAATTTGCATGAATGTTCAATTTAATTTAATTTGACCTATTTTGGATCTCATGTTATGTCCGCAACAATACTCTCTTATGTCAAATAAATAACCTGAACATTCTTAAAGATATGCAAGGCGGGGGTTTTTTATTAATATTTTATCCTTGAAATTATTTTGCAGGATTTGTGGTGCCGGTATGATGATAAATGATTATATTTAATTTTTTACTTGCAGTTTTTAAATTCAAGATTATTGTGGTGTAAAACACTTCGTCATGCTATTTTTTTTTCATCATTTAAAGAGATGATTTTGACACTCAATTCTTTATGAAAACATAGTAATTATTTAGTATTAATTGCGAATTTTTTTATGTAAAACAAACCCATCAAGTCAGTTGCATAAAAAATAACTTACAGTTTCTCTTGCAGTAACATGAATTAAGCAATTTCTTAGGCACAAAATATTCAAGCACTTGATTAGCAAGAGCCAGCAGGTTTTAAAAGTAGTTTCAGTACATTGGATCGTATTCAAACACTAAGAGAAATAATGAGTCGAACAAAAGTATATGATCTACCACTAGTGCTAGCGTTCAAAGACTCTGAGAAAGCTTTTGACTCAGTGAATCCCAAAACAGTTATAGAAAACAAGTATAGACAGGGTGACTCACTTTAAATATCTTAGATGTTATATCACCGAAAATCTAAATCCAGATAAAGAGATAAGGTGTAGAATAGAGACTGCTAGAGCAACTTTTCAAAAAATGAAACCACTTTTCTGCAACGATAACCTCAACCTAAAACTACGACAGAGAATGATAAGATCATACGTCTGGCCAGTGTTACTATATGGGGCAGAGGTCTGGACAATTAAGGCTGCCACGATTAATCGGTTGGAGGCTCTCGAAATATGGTTACACCGGCGAATGCTGAGAATACCTTGGACAGCTAGGCAGACCAACGAAATGGTACTCAATAGGGCCGACACAACTCGTCTACTATTAAACACTGTGAAGTGTAGAAAAATCTCATATCTTGGAAATATATTCAGAGGGGAGCGATATAGAATTCTTCAGTTAATCATGATGGGTAAAGTAGAGGGACGTAGAGGGGTAGGAAGGAGACAGGCTTCCTGGTTGAGGAATATTCGTGAATGGACAGGTATACGTAGCGCGGGGGAACTGTTCCAGCTGGCGCAGAACCGTGAAAGACTTGCCAATGTAATTGCCAACGTCAGGGGGACCTGACGAGAAGAAGTTATAGAAGCTCTAGTCGATAAAGGATTTAACATATATAGAAAAGCCGTGGCTTCAAGTAAAAAATATAAGAATACTCCAGATTTTCCTACCCAAAAAAGAGTCCGACGAGGAGACACATTATCCCTGAAGCTCTTCACAACATCCCTAGAGAATATCTTCCGGAAATTAGACGGGAGTAACAAAGGTCTATGTATAGAAGGAGAACACATAAGCCATCTAAGATTCGCTGGTGACGTAATTCTGATTGCTCTTGAAGAATTGCAAGGGCGAATTAATGACCTCAACACAGCCAGTAATGAAGTAGACCTAACATGAACCTAGTAAAGACAAAAGTAATGTACAACGATCTGATTACCTACATCGAAATAAGGATAAATATATATATATATATATATATATATATATATATATATATATATATATATATATATATATATATTTATATTTGTATGTTTATGCGGCTTTCACGGATTCCTCGGCGTGAGATGCAATAGCAGTGGATATATCCACACTATGCCGTTGTAATGCTGGAATTACATTCAGCAAAACGTATAACTATATGCAACTCCGTGTATAAATGAAGGAAATTGTGATCAGTAAATGCAAACTTCGTTCTAATCATATCCTTTCCGTGTTAGAGGTTGCACAGTTTAAATAAATTGCGATAAAACACAATCCATCCCATTCCACCACCATCGAGATGATGGCCCACCTGTAACACCATTCCGAGAAGAAAGTCTGATGAGTTTAGTAGAGACGAAACATGTACCTCTGCAATATCACTGTGGCGGGGAGAGTAAGTTTTGACTTTCTTCTCGGTATGGTGGTACAGGTGGGCCATCATCTCGATGGTGGTGGAATGGGACGGATTGTGTTTTATCGCAATTTATTTAAACTGTGCAACCTCTAACATGGAAAGGATATGATAGGAACGAAGTTTGCATTTACTGATCGCAATTTGCTTCATTTATACACGGAGTTGCATATAGTTGTACGTTTTGCTGAATGTGATTTCAGCACTCCAACGGCATAGTGTGGATATATCCACTGCTATTGCATCTCACACGGAGGATTCCGTGAAAGCCGCATAAACATATATATATATATATATATATATATATATATATATATATATATATATATATATATATATATATATATATGTTTATGCGGCTTTCACGGAATCCTCCGTGTGAGATGCAATAGCAGTGGATATATCCACACTATGCCGTTGTAATGCTGGAATTACATTCAGCAAAACGTATAACTATATGCAACTCCGTGTATAAATGAAGGAAATTGTGATCAGTAAATGCAAACTTCGTTCTAATCATATCCTTTCCGTGTTAGAGGTTGCACAGTTTAAATAAATTGCGATAAAACACAATCCATCCCATTCCACCACCATCGAGATGATGGCCCACCTGTAACACCATTCCGAGAAGAAAGTCTGATGAGTTTAGTAGAGACGAAACATGTACCTCTGCAATATCACTGTGGCGGGGAGAGTAAGTTTTGACTTTCTTCTCGGTATGGTGGTACAGGTGGGCCATCATCTCGATGGTGGTGGAATGGGACGGATTGTGTTTTATCGCAATTTATTTAAACTGTGCAACCTCTAACATGGAAAGGATATGATAGGAACGAAGTTTGCATTTACTGATCGCAATTTGCTTCATTTATACACGGAGTTGCATATAGTTGTACGTTTTGCTGAATGTGATTTCAGCACTCCAACGGCATAGTGTGGATATATCCACTGCTATTGCATCTCACACGGAGGATTCCGTGAAAGCCGCATAAACATATATATATATATATATATATATATATATATATATATATATATATATATATATATATATATCAGAAATCACCAGAAGAATTAAACCAGCTTGGTTACAATTTGGATTAAACTCTATAATCTTCAAGTCTAGCATGTCTATAAATCAAGAAAAAAAGTATTTGATCAATGCATATGTGTGAAACTTGGATAACAAAAAAAGAAGTAATCATAAAACGTCAAGTCACTCCAAGAGGCATGGAAAGATGCTTGCTAGGAATAACTAAAGGCATCGTAAAAAATAGATTGATAAAATTAATTAAATTAAATATGAACTCGCAGCATTTAAACCTAAAACCCTACAAACTAAAACCACAAATTAATACAATGAAATGTATACTGCTATAAAGTCCGTTACATTGTCCCCTTCCAAGTCTTAATTGTCTCGATCAACCTTCTTGATCTTGATAATGGAAAAAGTTGTCAACATGCACAATAACAGCAAGAAACACATTCCTTCTTCACAATTCCGTACATTAAGGGAACGTCGGAGAAAATAAGATGAATTGCCAGTAGTTATAATATAAAAACAGCCTTTAAATCAGGAATTACACTTAGAGCTCATTTAACAAAAACAAAACCTAAAACTATCGATAAGAAAGAATGTGTTTACAAAGTTCCATGTAAGTGTGGTGAAATGTATATTGGAGAAACCAAACGACCACTAGAAGTTAGAATTAAGGCACAAAAAACTCATATACAAAAAGAGGAAACGTCGAAATCAGGAATTGCAGAACACGTCTGGGATAAACAACACCATATAAAATCGTCTGAGGCTGCGGCAATATATGTGGAACCCAATATAAAAAAAAGAAAATTTATAGAAGTAGCATACATTTAAAACAATAATGGAATCTTCAGTAAACCGAGTGTTGAGATACCTAATCTTTGGCAACCACTACTTTATAACATCAAATCATTGAAGTGTATACAGTGAAGCGAAACGTTGCGCTTCAATGGACACAGCCCCTATAAAAGCTCGTAGTCTTAAGACAAAACTTTCAGTTTATACTTGGTAACGATTAGAGATACAATCTAATCAAAGCGTCGTAAAAAAAATATAAAGACAATGCAAGTCCTACCACATTTTAGTCAATCTTTAACATTGTCAACAACCTTCAAACAAATGCATCAATTTGTCATCTTCGCTTGAAGGCTTTTCTGAATTCGGTATACTAGATGGTTTAGTCGGGTCACTACGTTGTATGGACCTTTACATGACCTCCGAAGCTTTGGTGAACGTCCTTTGGTTCTTTTCAGATTATACAATTCCATTTTTTCACTAACCATGAATCCACCCATATTTGCTTTGAGGTCATAGCGGGTCTTCATTCTGTCAGTTTCTATTTGTAATCATCGCTGTAAATTCTCGAGGATAACCTGTAGGATATTCTTCTTCCGTAGTCCGTTTCACGGTCACAGTCTCTCTCGCCCCATTCTCAACGGTCGCCGCGAGTACTCCTTCTAACTCTTCCGTAGCGGTCCTTTCTGCTATCACCTCCACCAGCAGTAATCTCGATTCTCCCTCCTCAAATCAATTTTGTATATCGCTATACAAAGGAATATCCCCATTCAGATGATCATATCATGCACATTGCATTAAATTTAATGTATTTCCTATTTACAGTGTATTATTAATTAAAAATATGCCAATTTTGTCCTTCTTTTGCAGTGTTTTAAGCAACAAATAAAGATATCGACATCTACAAAAAGCCATTTTAAAGGTTTTTTAATTTTCTTTAAGATGGTCACTCCATTTTGTTTAAAAATCACTTCAGTTTTGATTCGCAGGCAGAAATGTGTAAAAATGTGCATTTTTTGACCTTTAATTGTTAATAACTCAATAATTCACTGAAGAATAAAACTTTTATGAAAAAATTGAACCAACTTCTAAAAGTGCGCTAACAAGTGAAAAATAACTATAAATTTTTATATCAAATAGAAATTTTTGAAGACGGCGCCAAACTAATACCTGACAAAATGTGATTCGCATAAATAGATTAAAAATACTTTATTTGTAATTGCTTTCTTACCATAATTTGTATATATTAGTAGTTATTTATTTCATTTACAAATAATTTGGCGCCGACTTCAAAAAGTTCAATTGCATATAAAAATGTATAGTTATTTTCTAGCGCACTTTTAGAAGTCGGTTCAATTTTTTTATAAAAATTTTATTTTTCTACTTTTAGCTTTAGAATTCGTTATGATATCCATAAAGTATTTGAACTAAGTACTAATCGAGATTAGTGTACCTCGCAATGACTCCAAGGTGGCAAAAAAGTACCCATTTTATCCAAAGATGTAAATCATCCTAAAATGAAACACTAAAAATTCTTTGGTTCTTAGTATTCTCCAAATACCAGTCAAATTGTGTCAAACAAATATTTAGTCTATCATAGTAAATCCACTATCTTAAATTTCAAATTAATTTTAGAATGGTAATATAGGCCCCAAAACCTTACCCCTGAAATGTAAATTTCTTTGCTCGATATATTTTATACTGCATATTGAGTTTGTATACGCCTCAAGAACCCCACAATATCAATTTTAGACAAAATCGGAATATGTAAAATTTTCTATCCCCCATATTGTATCTTATCAATTTAATAGTTGTAAAAAATTAACTTCATATTCATAATACACGACCACGAAGACCCCCTAATACCAAATCTGAAAAAATGTGAATAAGGCAAAATTTTCAATCCATGGTGGGTTAAAAATTGCATCCGCTATATTGAATTTCAAAAAAACTATTTTAAGTCTTAATTTAATATAAATTTAAGCCCTTCGAAGCCCCCTAGTACCAATTTTGGGTGAAATCCGGAAATTTAAATTTTACAGACTATTTACATCCTCAAAAACGATTTAGTCCCACCTTTGAACAAAATCGAAAAATGTAAAATTTTTAGTCCTCTACATTGGATTCGCCATATTGAATCCTAAAAAAATACTTTTAAATTCATAATATCCCAATACTGATTTTAGACAAAATCGGGAGATGTAGAATCTTTAATACGCCATCTTGGACCCGCTATATTTAATTTTTTTTTTAATAATTTTAGATTTGTAATGTGCGATCTCAAAAACTCCTCCATATGAATTTTGGACAAAATCGGACAAAATTAATTTTTTATCCGCCATATTGGATACGCCATATTGAATTTGTTAAAAATAATTCCAGATTCGTTATGTGCGACCCCGAAAACTCCCCCGTACCAATTTTGAAGAAAATCGGACAAAATTGATTTTTTCGTCCGCCATATTGGATCCGCCATATCGAATTTTTTAAAAATATTTTGAATTCATTATGTGCGATCCCAAAAACTCCCCCACACCAATTTTGGAGAAAATTAGACAAAATTAAATTTTTTTCTCCGTCATATTGGATCCGCCATATTGAATTTTTTAAAAATAATTTCAGATTCATTGTGTACGACCCAAAAAATTCCCCCATACCAATTTTGGAAAAAATTGGACAAAATTAGCTTTTTTGGCCGCCATATTATCAGCGCTTTCTTGGATATTACTGCACCAATTTCGTCCAAAAAAGTATGGGACCACCGCAGCAATTTCCTGAACATAATGTAAAAAATTTCATTAAAATCGGTGACGCCGTTCCGAAGTAATCGGTGTACATACATAAAAAAACATACATAGTCGGTTAATAAAATAAATTTAATCCAGGGAAAAATAATTGACAATCAATAACTTCACAACAATAACAACAATGACACTAAGTTTTTGACTTCTGACGGTTAATTTGACGTGCTTTCCCCAATATGGCGCCGAGCATACTTCGGACATTTTTCGTTTTACAGTTCCATTACAATCTGTCATCCATTTTATTTTAGGAAACCGTGGTTTTTGCAGACAAAATTTAAATATGATAGTAGAAGACCCTGCAACAAGTATCGGAACAGCCTGTACGAAACCATTCCCGAGATTAATGACTGCATAAAGAAAGATTCGTCATGATAATTATAATAAAGATGCGTTTATGTAAATTCCAAAACAAGATATTTCTAGGAATCCGGTCTTATTAAACTTGAAGTATGCATACCATCTTTAATACACATCGCAGATTGTTGCGTGGCTTAAAATAGCTCGGCGAATAAATAAAGAGAGATTAAACGTCAAACTTTATTGTTTTAAGATTATTTATTTTTTACATGCAAGAAGTTTAATGCAAGGAAACATCTTTTTATCTTTATTTTTTTGGTTTTAAGTTCATGGTCGGGTTATGATGGTTAAAAAGGTTAAACAATTTAAATTTATTCATGTTGATTAAGAACAAAAATATAAAAAATTATTATGTTTTTTGTTGTTTCCTATATATACAGGGTGGATTTATAGTGTCCGAGTCTAGTTCGTTATTAATAGCATAATGAAAAAATGATGCTGATGATATGGCCATTCTTGCAGAAAGCATCGAGGATCTCCAAACATTAGTAAATCTAGTCAATGAGGCCAGCTCCCGCAGATGCCTTAAAATCAACATCTCAAAAACAAAGTGGATGCCTGTTGGAAAGATTAATGTAGATAAATGTCAACTTTGGCTCGATGAAGAGAGGATAGAGCGTGTAAACCATTTCAGATACCTTGGCAGTTGGTTGAATGTGAATGGGGACTCAGATGAAGAGATAATAGCTAGGATCGAAATATTGCGTAAGGCCTTTATGACATGGAAACCAGTTTTATGCAATAGGAACCTGTCAATGCATATTCGTAAGAGGGTCCTGAGATTCTATGTATGGTCTATTCTGTTATACGGTTGCGAGACATGGACACTAAAAACCACAACGCTAAACAAACTAGAAGCTCTCGAATTGTGGTGCTATCGTCGAATCCTAAAGATATCATGGGTTTCGTACACTTCCAATGAGGATGTTCTCAGAATGATGGATACAGATCGACTGCTCTTGAACATTATAAAGAGGTGGAAAACAGAATACTTTGGCCACATAGCTAGAGGACCTAAATACCATCTACTTCACCTTATAATACAAGGAAAAGTGGAAGGAAAAAGATGGATAGGCCGAAAGAAGCTTTCATGGCTACGTAACATCAGGGAGTGGTGTGATTGCACGGTGGAGGAACTATTTCACGCTGCAGCCGATAGAGAAAGATTTCAGGAAATTGTAAACATGATGACCACCAACGTCTGAATACGGACATGGCACCTAAAGAAGAGGAAGAATGAAAAAATACTTTATATAAAAATTGTAGAAAGTTAATATGTTTATATCAGTGATTTGCAGAAAAAAAAATTCATTAATCAATTACTGGAAAAGTGTTAATCAGCAAATGGAAATTATCAATTAGTCTATCAATAAATAATTTCGGAAACAAAATTATCAAATAATGAAATATTTGGAGGTTTTTTAAGGATGTTCGATAGTTACCTCATTATGATGAAATATGCTTAAAAACTATGAAAAACTGCTATTTATAACTTTAAAAAACACTATGATTTTTTTTGAGGTTTTTTATTGCATTGTTTTTTGAGAAATTAAGTTTCAAAAACAGATGAATTAACATACGTTCTTATGGAGCTCTCACGAACGCAAGAGTTTAAACGCTATTTTCGATCATTTCTAACGATGAAAATTAAAAAAATAAAATACTGCTTAATAGTTGAGAGTTTTTACTTTAATTTGCGTTTTTTGTTTATATACCTTATCGCAAGTTGTCAGAAAATACAATTAGTTTTAAGAACATATTCAGTGATATTTCATTCATGCCAGAGACTAAAATCAGAGATGTGGCAACGCTGCTTCGTGTACCCTTTATTTTATAAACCTATATATAATATATGCGCAGGATTGTCATAAAAAGCATAATCAATCTAAAGGCTTTTTGACCGACTTCTAAAAGAAGGAGGTTCTCAATTCGTCGAGTATGTATGTTTTCTTTTTTTTTATGTATGTACACCAATTACTCCGGAACGGCGGCACCGATTTGAATAAAAATGTTTACGTTATGTTCAGGAAGTTGCTGCGGTGGTCTCATATTATTTTAGATGAAATTGGTGCAGTAAAATCCAAGATGGCGCTAACTATAGGGCGACCAAAAAAATTAATTTTGTCGGATTTTCTCCAAAATTGGTACGGAGAAATTTTCGGGGTTGTACTCAACGAATTTAAAATTATTTTAAAAAAATTCAATATGGCGGATCCAATATGATGGACAAGAAAATTAAATTTTGTCCGATTTTCTCAAATATTGGTGTGGGGGAGTTTTCGGAGTCACACATAACGAATCCAGAATATTTTAAAAAAATTCAATATGGCGCATCCAATATGACGAACAAAAAAATCTATTTTGTCCGATTTTTTCCAAAATTGGTACAGGGCAGTTGTTGGGGTCGCACATGACGAATATAAAATCATTTTTAAAAAATTCAATATGGCGTATCCAATATGGGGTATAAAAAATAAATTTTGTCTGATTTTTTTCAAAATTAGTATGGGGGAGTTTTTGGGATCGCACATTACGAATCTGATATTATTAAAAAAAACTAAATATGGCCGATCCAAGTTGGCGGATTAAAGGTTCTACATCTCTCGATTTTGTCTAAAATCAGTATTGGGGGATTTTTGTTAGTCAGTCTGGCTGATTCAACATGGCAGCCTAAAAATTTTACATTTTTCGATTTTCTCCAAAATTGATATAGAGGATTCTTGAGGGTGTAGGTTACGAATTTAATAGAATTTTTATCAGGATTCAATATGGCAGACTAAAAATTTTACATTTTTCGATTTTGTTCAAATGTGGGACTGAATCGTTTTTAAGGATATACATAGCGATTATAAAATTATTTTAAGAAAATTCAATATGTCAGAGGCGATATGACGGTCTAGAAATTGTGAATTTCTGGATTTCATCTAAAATTGGTACTAGGGGGCTTTGAAGGGTTTAGATTTAAATTACATTAAGACGTTAAAATATTTTTTTCGAAATTCAATATGGCGGATCCTATATACTGAGTTGAAAATTTTACCTTATTCTCATTTTATCAGATTTGGTATTAGGGTGTTTTCGTGGTCGCTTATTACGAATATGAAGTTAATTTTTTACAATATTAGGTTGACAAGATACAATATGAGGGAGTAAAAATTTTACGTTTTCGGATTTTGCCTAAAATTTATATTGCGGAATTCTTGGAGCGTATACAAACTTAATATGTAGTATAAAAGATATCGAACTAAGAAATTTACGTCTGAAGTTCTTTAAATATCGGCATTGGAAGGTTTTGGGGCCTATATTACCAATCTATAATTAATTTAAAATTTAAGGTAGTGGATTTACTATGACAGACTAAATATTTGTTTGATACAATTTCACTGGTATTTGTAGAACTCTAAGAACCAAAGAATTTTTAGTGGTTCATTTTAGGGTGATTACAATTTTGGATAAAATGGGTACTTTTTTGCCACCTTGGAGGCATTGCTAGGTACACTAATCTTAATTAGTACTTTGAAGTCGGCGCCAAGTTATTCCTAAATGAAACAACTACTAATATATACAAATTATGGTAATAAAGCAATTACAAATAAAGTATTGTTAATCTGTTTATGCGAATCCCATTTTGTCAGGTATTAGTTTGCCGCCGATTTCAAAAATTTCAATTTCATATAAAAATTTTTGGTTATTTTTCACTTTTTGGCGTACTTTTAGAAGTCGATTCAATTTTTTTATAAAAATTTTATTATTAGTAGTTTTTATAAATGAAGTGAATTATCGAAAGAAAAGAAATTACAATACATGAAACTAATCAACCACGATCGGAGAGCCGAAGACAATTTAAGGTTATAATACTAATACATAGGGCAAGGAGAAAACAGATGTTGGTTTCATGTAAACAACGCGTTGTTGCCAGATTTCTCTCACATATTACTAATTGAAAAATAATTGTAAAATCATAAAATAATATTTGTTATATTTTTGATTATACATAAATATATTTGAAATTAAATTTCCATAAGAAACACTTTGTTTGTTTTTTTTAAAGCTTTAAAACATTAATAGAATTCGTATTTATTTTATTATCTTAGGTTGGCAACTCTAACACTTTCCATATACTTTAATGTAGACCTCCCCTCTCTCCTCTGACCATCCGATGGCATCATCGAACATCCTTAATTATCAATTCAATAATGATGAAAATCATGGTTCTTAGGTTTAGACCGAGTCAAGTTGGAATTATTATCCGACGTTTCGCCTACGATTGCACGAGGCATCTTCAGGGATATTTACGCCACGAGATTAGAGCACTGAACGACCATCGAAGAGCAACAGCCCGTTATTTATACCGGACTGGTGCTTAACGCACGTGATGCAGCGCTACAATTTCTACGTTCAATATAGACTGTGAACTGTATTCTCTAATTTTACGTTTCAAGTAAAGGTGTAAAAGTAACGAAAAAAGCGTACCCGTATGTATTCGTTACTATAACAATTAGTACTCGTTACTATCGTATCATTACGTTACTCGTTACTTCTGATACTTCATAACATGCAATTGTAGAAAAATACTTAGGTATACATTACATACTAAGCTGCGTAAGGTGCATTTTTTCACTTTTCCGTATTTTGAACCAGACTCGTGTGTAAGTTATTCTAAATTTAGTTTGATTTAAAAGGTAAAGTGTAGAACTACAAGAACTGTTGACGGAATCTACTAAATTTGCAATGGATTTACTGTTTTGAAAATTTTAACCGTGGGCTTATGTTATATCACAACAACATCGCAATCCATTATGCATCGATTATAGTGAAAAAGCAACAAATAGGTGTCGATAATTATTTATTGACAACAAAATTTAAACAACATTCTAACGATAAATTAACATAAAAATAGTTTTGTTTAGAATGAAATTAAACATAAAAAATGAAATAAAACATGTTTTAAACAATAACAAAAATTTTTTGTTCTTAGAATGAAATTAAACATAATAACAAAATAAAAACATATTTTAAACAACACTAAAACAACAAAGAAAATCTTTTTTTTTAGAATGAAATTGAACCTAGAGTGCCGCAATTGTTATGGGCACTAATACTATATATTGTATATATTGTAAAAAAAACATATTAAATAAAAATATTTTATGGCAGGAATCTCTGGTTCATATTTAAAAATAAAATCTTTTCCATTCGCTTTGGTTCAATAGAGTTGCGCCTCTCACTTAATATTTGGCCCGATTTGGAAAAAGTCCTTTCAGATGGTACCGAAGTAGCTATCACTGATAAATATTTCTCAGCCAAGTTTGAGAGTTCGGGGTATAGAATTGCCCGCGCCTGCCACCATTTCAAAGGACACTCATTTCGAGGAATGATGCGTTCTTCTAGATATTGCCTTATGGTAATTATGTTGCTGCTAACTATAGAGTTCGAAGCAGACGCTGACGTTGCCAAAGCGTCAAAATCTTTCCATATTGAGTCGTTATCAGCGTCGGTGTCGCCAGTAGATATAGCTAAAATCGATTCGTTCTCGTTAGGTTCTATTGACTGCTTATGAAAGTTAAACTCGTTTTGCAGCTCAGTTTTCAATGCACCTTTGGCAGACTCATAACTTGATGCATCAAACAGTAAGTTTCGCATTTTACTTCATCCATACACGGAGTTGCATCTAGTTGTACGTTTGCTGAATGTGATTTCACCACTACAACGGCATAATGTGGATATATCCACTGCTATTACATCTCACACGGAGGAATCCGTGAAAGCCGCATAAACATATATACGCCATCCGGCGGGAGGTCGGCGAAGCCGCGTTCAGTGTTGCATGCTTCCTTCTGATCTGTCCTTTGCACAAACAGGCGCATGTCGGTACCCTGATGAGTCTAATAGAGACGAAACATGTACCTCTGCCGTATCACTGTAGCGGGGAGGGTAAGTTTTGACTTTCTTCTCGGTATGGTGGTACAGGTAGGCCATCATCTCGATGGTGGTGGAATGGGATGAATTGTGTTCTGTAGCAATTTATCTAAATTGTCCAACCTCTAACACTGAAAGGATATGATGGAACGAAGTTTGCATTTACTGTTCGCATTTCACTTCATCCATACACGGAGTTGCATCTAGTTGTACGTTTGCTGAATGTGATTTCAGCACTACAACTGCATAATGTGGATATATCCACTGCTATTGCATCTCACACGGAGGAATCCGTGAAAGCCGCATAAACATATATATATATATATATATATATATATATATATATATATATATATATATATATATATATATATATATATATATATATATATATATATATATATATATATACAGGGTGATTCAAAAATCGATCACGAAACTTAAGGGGGTGATTTTACTTGACAAAATAAGGGTAGAGCTTCATATAATTTTTTTTCAAAATGTCATTCGTTTTCGAGTTACAAGCCGTCCAAGTTCAAGTTTTTATTTTTTGTTTTTTGAATTACTCGCTTACAGGAAAACCGATTTGACTAATATTTGAAAGATAGGCTAAGTCTTCTGCGCTTCATCATTTTAGTAACAATTCACATTGATTGTTTGGCGCTAGAGGGCACTTTACCTACATTGAAAATTGTTTTTTTGTCATAATTTTTTAGTGTTGACAGCTACAGTAGTTTTTGGCATAATTTCTGAAAGACTGATGCCAGGCCTTTAAAAAAGGTGCTCTTTATTTACATCGCTAAACCCAACGGTTTAGACGTAAATCACCCTTAAAAATTAAGTGGTAAATTTACTTTTCTCATTTCATTACCACCAGCTACCAGGTAAATAGCTATCAAAGTATACTAGAGCTGTCAGTTTAACATCAAATAAATTCGCTTTTTAAACTATTTAATTTATAATCTTAAAATAACTAATAATGGCTAATCAGTAAATATTCATATTATGGATTATTGCGATATACATTTAATTGATAAAAATTAATGAAACAGTACTAAACAAACTAAAAAAGATTCTCAAAATGTCCCCCATTTTCTTCCATACATTTCCTAACACTCTTCAAAAAATGTCGCCTAACTCGATGAAAAATTCCTGGTGTTTCTTTAATAATTTGGCACTTTTCGATTATCCTGAAGCGAAGATCCTCGACGTTGATTACTGGAATATCGTACACCAATTGTTTCAAATGACCCCAAAAGAAAAAATCCATAGGATTAAGGTCTGGTGACCTCGCTGCCCATGCCAATGGTCCACTTCGTCCTATCCATCGCTCAGGATACGTTGCATTCAAATACTGTCGGACACGTATACTAAAGTGGGGCGGAGCTCCGTCTTGGAGGATCCACATGTTGGCCCTTACTTCCAATGGCACATCTTCCAGATACAATGGGAGACGATTTTGGATAAAATCTAAGTATACGTCACCAGTTAATGGGCCATCAAAGAAATGAGGACCAATAAGGTAATCTCCTATTATCCCTGCCCACACATTTAGTGAAAATCTACGCTGATATTTCGTTTCTACCACATTGTTTGGGTTCTCGTAAGCATATGTGTGGATGTTGTGTAGATTTGTTATGCCATCACGAGTGAAACCAGCTTCGTCAGTGAATAATATGACGCCAATTAATCGATTATCGTGTTCATACTTAGCTAGGATCTGATTGCACATTTCCAACCGTCTCGGCCGATCATCGTCATAAAGAGCCTGCACCTTTTTTGAATGAAACGGGTAGAGTTGTTCTTCTCTTAGTATCCTCCATGAACTAGCCTGACAGAGCCGCACTTCATTCCCAATTTTTCTAGTACTAATACCTGGATTATCTTCAATAATTTCAAGCACTCTTTCTTCTTGTTGCACGTTTCTAGCAGTTCTAGGTCTTCCCCTATTTCCATTATAACTTTTAAAGGAACCACATTCCGCAAGCCTCCTGTGCACACTGGAAAATGTTTGAGCATGAGGGATATTTCTTTCCGGATAACTCTCCATATAATATCTTCTTGCCAACTCTGCATTACCGTTTGCTTTTCCATAACAAAAATGGATATCACAATATTCGATATTTGAATATTGGTGATTAGCCATTATTAGTTATTTTAAGATTATAAATTAAATAGTTTAAAAAGCGAATTTATTTGATGTTAAACTGACAGCTCTAGTATACTTTGATAGCTATTTACCTGGTAGCTGGTGGTAATGAAATGAGAAAAGTAAATTTACCACTTAATTTTTAAGGGTGATTTACGTCTAAACCGTTGGGTTTAGCGATGTAAATAAAGAGCACCTTTTTTAAAGGCCTGGCATCAGTCTTTCAGAAATTATGCCAAAAACTACTGTAGCTGTCAACACTAAAAAATTATGACAAAAAAACAATTTTCAATGTAGGTAAAGTGCCCTCTAGCGGCAAACAATCAATGTGAATTGTTACTAAAATGATGAAGCGCAGAAGACTTAGCCTATCTTTCAAATATTAGTCAAATCGGTTTTCCTGTAAGCGAGTAATTCAAAAAACAAAAAATAAAAACTTGAACTTGGACGGCTTGTAACTCGAAAACGAATGACATTTTGAAAAAAAATTATATGAAGCTCTACCCTTATTTTGTCAAGTAGAATCACCCCCTTAAGTTTCGTGATCGATTTTTGAATCACCCTGTATATTATCTATAACAGTATAAATCAACATCTGAATCCAGAGGTTTTTTTTATCCACAGTCGTGACGCAGTACTATGAATGAAGAAAGTCGCCGATGTTTAACCCTGGGGGAAAATCTCGAGTGGGCACTCGTAGGTTAATCCAGGCTTATAATAATTCTAAAAATATAAAAACAATTAAAGGTCGAATCTTATTCAAAGTCATACATTATCCTCAACTTTCAGAGTTACGTTAAAAATAGCTCTTGTAACTGAATGGTGAAACTTGTTTTCTTATTGGATATTATTTATAATAACAACAATAGAATATTAACTAAACAATCCTGTATACACAAAATACAATGTAGCAATAACAAAACAATATATCTTTACATTTAGTACGGTGAAGTGTTTTCTTTTGAGTTAAACAAGATTCCAAATACTTGTACTGCCGACGATCGTATTTATTTAAATGAGACGTCTCTAAAAATCCCGTTGGTAAACGGAAAATATTTACATAATGTATATGGAAAAGAAAAAAATTAATCAAGGTTAATGTTAACATCTGCCTGACAGAGCGCACCAAGTAGAACATACGATACATATACAAAAAGATCAGTTTCATTTTTGCAGTTAAATGAATTTTAAAGAGTTTTTTCATCGAGGCGTATTATTAGGGTTCTGACGTCTCTCTGTCTATCTGTAAGTCATAGCTGCTGTTTAAGATATAACCAAAAATATGAAAAAATATTATCGACTTTTTACCTACGAAGTTTGTAGGTCTGAAGTTTGAAATGAAAATATGGGATTTTGTTTTAATCAGGTTCGGTTTCTTGTGGAAACTTACTTAGGCAACATCTTCTTTGGCATCTTCTGTGCTTCATAGTAAAGATCAACTGGTACGGGTGCAGGGCGTAATTGATTGAAAGTTACTAAAATAATTTTATAAATAAAATAACATTACATCTTTATGGTTCTACCGATCTTCATAGTTTTGAAAAATATCAATAAATTTCGCTATCCTTAATCTCGACCCCTGAACTAAATATAAAAAAATATTTACCTTTTGTTCCACTTGAAAATGCCAAATGAGATTTAGGCGAAACGTCGTGAAAACGATTTTTTGAACGAACGGATTGAAACCCGGAATAACCAAACTATTCATATACAGGCGCGGATCCAAGGGCGGGGCGATGGGGGCGATCGCCCCCCCCCCCCCCCCCCCCAAGAGCATTGAGTTTAGGAAAATGGCCTCGATTTTTCCTCTTATACTATAGTTTTTTCAAGAACTAGAGAGAGTAATAAATCATTTTTTACCCTTTCTCTCTTCGCAAACTACCTGTGTTCTTTAGTCCGGTGTTTTTAGCAAAATTTGTT